>LOEQ01005131.1:132119-142119 GCA_001685075.1 Bramus lutescens
CTATGTAGCCCTGGCTGGCCTAGAACTCACTATGTAGGCTAGCTGTCCTCAAACTCAGAGCTCCACCTGTCTCTGCCTTTCGAGTGCTAAAGATGTGTCCCACCATGCCCAGCCAGAGGTCTCTCTTCACCATCGTGCTCTATTTGAACTGGGTTCCGGCTAATAAATCTGCATTAACTAGTTCTCAGGGGTGAGATGCATGATACCAGGCCACCACCTCTGACACCAGTCTCGTGTTCAGTATGAGCTTCCTAGGGGGCGGCTTTGGTTGTTCAGCAAGCCCGTGTTTCCCACCTCTTTGCTTCTCCACATGCTGGAGAATGTGCTGGGGGTAAAATGGGGGAGGCCAGCTGCCTTTACACTGTTGCTGGAGGGATAGGGGAGGGGAAGCTGGCAATGCTGGCTGGTTCGTCATTAAACTAGAATTCCAGGGCTCAGATCATACCCACTGCCTGCAGGTGAAGGAGGGGAGCAAGCACCCAGAATTTGGGAAGACCTTGGGGACTCCATGTACCACACTGCTGACCCTGTCCCTTTTTTGCCCACAGACTACCTGATCAATGTGATGGATGCACTGGGCCTGCAGCCATCACGTACCCTCCAGAACATTGCGACACTCTTGAAGGCCAAGCCTGAGGAATACAGACAGATCAGCAAAGGCCTGCCACGTCGCCTTGCAACCACGGTGGCCGCCATGCGTGCTGTAAATTACTGACAGTTCTGAGAAGACGGTCCAGGGCAGGGTCAGAGCCTGAAGGGCAGGAGAGGGTCTGAAGTCTCGGTGACTCTCAGAATGGGTTCGTTCTCGGCCTCTGCCAGTGATAGAGCATTGTATGTGGAAAATGCTTTCACTTCTTATAAGGCAGGCATGGTGGTGCATGTCTGCAATCCTTGGGAGGCTGAGACAGGAGGATTGCTGAGTTTGAGGTCATTCAGGGCTAGTGTGAGACCCAGTCTTTACAAGGAGAAGGGTGTAAATGAGAAATAATATATTATTTATCAGAAAGGAATCTTCAGATGGTTTTTAAAAATAACTTATCTTTAATAAACACTGCAATGGGGTAAAGGCTGTTTCCTTCTTCTCTGGTGACATCTGATTGCTTGCAGCTCGCTGAGCAGGGCCTGAGAACACCAAGGTAGGTAGGCTGTGAAGGGGCCAAGGACAGGGGCCTACAATCAACCTTAGGGCTAGGCCACAGCTGATACTGTGGTAGACCAGAAGGCAGAGGTGCAGTGCTGGGAAGAGCCTGCCAGGTGGGAGGAGGTGGGCAGCCAGCGGCTGGGGGCAGCTCTGCAGTAGGGAGAAAGGGGGCTTCCCAGCAGGAAGGGCCAGAGCAAGTGCAGAGGCCAAGTTCATCCAGGGTGGCTGGAGAGCAGGGCAGTAGGCATTCAGGTTAGAGAGGGATGGGGCTAAATCATATGGGATCTTCCATGCTGTGTGAGAATTTTGGTTTCACATTTCCTTTTTTTTTTTTTAATTTACAGGATGATGCAAATTTTACACCCCCCCCTTTAAAAATCTTTTTGATCTATTGCATCTGTACTTGTCAAGGCTGTTTGGCTTATATGTAAGAGAAAATAATATTGCCTGAATGACTTGAGCCAAGAGGAATTATTTTTTCCACAATGAGAAGCCAGAGGGTGGGGTATCCAGCAGTCTGGACAGAGTAGGGACCTTTGCCAGTGCTCACAGCAGGTGACTCTGGCAGTGTGACTGTCACACCTGTGTTCAGGGGAGCCCATGGGATGGGTTAGAGAGACATAGTTCTCCCTTCTACTAGACAATTAGCGGTGCTCCACTAGCCCCTAGTGACCATTTCTTGGTCAGAGGTATGGCTCCAGCTGCAAGGGGTGCTGGGAAAGTGGGGAATAGGACTTGCTCCAGTATTTCTAAGGCTTAGCCCTTACAGCATTTTGAGTCAGGTAACTCTGCTGGGAAACTGTGCTCTACATTAGCCTGGCTCTGTCCACTAGCTACCAGGTGCTCAGCTCTACTGGGACAACAAAACTATCTTCAGGGATTCCCAGAAGGGCAAATCGGATGGGGAAATACCAGTTGGAGCAGCCAGGATTCATCTTCTGGGCTGAGCAGATGGCTGCCCTGAACAAAGCTGCTTATTTATCATTTAGTGTCACTGGGGATCTAATCACAGCCTTGAGAGAAATAGGCAAGCGCTCTCATTGAGCTGTGTCCCGGCCCTTTTTATTTAGTTTGAGGTGATGTCTTACAAAGTTGTCCAGCTGATCCAAACTTGTTTTTATAACCCAGACAAGCCTTGAATGTGTGACTGTCCTTGCTCAGCCTCTCAAGGAGCTGGCCTGTACTACCAAGTCTTGACTTCTAGTTCACTCTGTAGCCAGTGTTAGCCTCAAACTCTCCATCTTCCTGCCTCAACTTCCCAGTGCTGGGGTTAAGGGCAGACACAACCACACCTGGCTGAAGTAGGCTGTTTCTCGGCAAGGAAAGTGGGAGGAGCGACAGCCTCTGAGAGGGCTGCTTGTCAGAGTTAAGCTCAGCCAGGCTCCCATGGGGTGAAGCGTTACTTCTTGCTGAGGTCTCAGAGAAGCCCACCACAGCCTTGGGAGGCATAGGCTGTTATCTCTAATCTAGAGAGGTTTGAGGTCTTCCCATGCCAATCAACTGCCTTGTGGCAAGCTAGAGTTTAGAGTAGGCCTGGTGACCCTACTATCTACACTGTTAACCCAATGCCAGGCTGCTTTCTAAGTGCACTGAGTGAGAGGGGCATGCCCTAGGTGACGCATGCTCTGGGAGGCACGTGGTGTGGGGACATTTAATCCCAGCAGGTCAGCCTGCTTGTGCCAGCCTGCGGAGTGGTGCACCACATCTAAGAGGCCAGGCCGTGTCACTGAGACTCTCCTTACACCTTGGGAACTAGTTTGGCTGGGCGGGACAACAGCATCAGCTGTGACCTTGCCCTAAGGTTGATAGTAGACTGTCCTTGGCAGGAGTCACACCTGGAAGAGACACCTGGAAGCATGGAAGGTCCCAGGTACTGCTGGTATTCACATCTGTGGTGACTGGAGCTGGTGAGAAGCATTAGGCTTTAGAAGGACAGTCTGGGACTAGATTCAAGACTTTACTGCCTCCAGCTGTGTAGCCTTGGGAAAGTCACTCTCTCTTTGTGCCAGATTCTAGGACCCCATGTTGGTTCCCAGCTCTTACTTAGACCACCTGAAGAGTCATTGAGAAACAGTAGGGACAATGACATGTAGCAAGTTCATGTTCATTGTTCATTAATAGTCTCTTCACCGAGCTTCACCTTTTGGAGATGAAGTGGAGCTCATACATTGTTTTGGGTGGTTTAAGTGGAACCAACCTGTTCCCAGTGCTAAAAAGGCCCATGGGTTCACTGGTGGCTGGGCTGCCAGGCCAGAGCTACCTTAACGATGGAGCCTGATCTTCACTGTCCCCTGAGAGTGAGGTCAGCAAGCCAGTTGTGAGGTGGTTCCTGCCTTAGACATCTGAAGATGGCTCCAAGGTGTCTTTGAGCAGAACCTTTTCTGGAGTCAGTGGCTTTTCCCTCTATGGACTCTTCCAGACCTGCTAGTTGGTGTCTTCCATTCCCAGTCACAGAGTGGGATATATGAGACACTGTCTCAAAAAACCAGGGCTGGAGAGATAGCTCAGCAGTTAAAAAAACACTGGATGCTCTCTCAGATGACCTGGGCTTGATTCCTTGCACCCATATGGCTGCTCACAACTGTCCATGCCTCTAGTTCCAGACGGACCTGAGGCCCTCTTCTGGCCTCTGGAGGTACTACATATACATGGCACACAGGCATACACACAGCCAAAACACTCATACATAAGAAATAAACAGCCCCACTCCCAATTTCTAGTAAACAGGTTTATTTAGCTCAAGGTTCTTGAGGCTGGTAAATCCAAGACTGAGGGATCAGCATTCAGATGTCATGATGTGACAGAAACAGCCTTGGTGAGACTTAGCTTCCTCTCCCTTATGAAGCCATTAATGCAGCTAGCTCCTCAAGGTGGCTTGGGAGGCAGAGATGCTTGCTACAAACGATGTCATAGAAGGAGAAAACTGACTGCTGCAAGTTATCCTCTGACTGCATGAGTTCTGTGCTACAGTCGGTGTGACATGTGCGCGTGCGCGCACGCACACACACATACACGAGGAATGTAAATAAAAAAATAAAAGTCAGTAATGCATGCTCTGATAGCTTCAATTCTATTTAACTCTCAATTGTGACTACTCCAGATGCCATCACCAGGGTACTTTCTGGGTCTTTTTGTTTGCTTGCTTTGATACTGGGAATGGAAATGCGTGTTGGGCAGGCACTCTACCACTGAGCTACATTCCCAGCTCAGCATATGATAGGCATATTAATTTTCAATATGAGTTTCAGATGAGCTTTTCAAGCCATGCAGTCACTTACTAGAGTAGTGATTGTAGGAGTCTTTGCCTCAAGCCCCAATTTACTTACCTGTTTTTTAAGATATTAATGAGCAAAGTATGGTGGTGCGTGCCCTTAGTCCCAACACTCAGGAGGCAGAGAAAGGCAGATCTCTGTGATTTCAAGGCCAGCCTGGTCTATATATAGGGAGTTTTAGGGCAGCCAAGGCTACATAGTGAGACTCCTATCTCAAAAAAAAAGCCCCCAAAACCTCAAATAATAATTAAGATGGCCTATTACTGCTCCCAGGCTATGAGGATGGAATGAAATGAGAATTTTACAGTACCCGGCAGGAGGGCCAGGGAGATGCTACATTCAGTCAAGTGTTTGCCACATGAGCGTGAGGACTTGAGTTCAGATCTCCAGGACTCACGTAAAAACAACAACAAAAACTGGGCACAGTGGCCTGGGTCTGTACCTGAAGAAGTAGGTTGGAGACAGGGAACTAGGTTGCAGATCCCTTGAACTCTGGCTGGCCAGCCTAGCCAGTCTGTGAGCACCAGGCTCAGTGAGATGCTCTATCTCAAAAAGCTACGGTAGAGTGCAGTCAAGGGAGAAGCCTGGCATTGACTTTGAGCTTCCATGTGTATGTGCACTCACATGCACATGTGTGCACACCACACGAATGTGCCCACACCACATACACAATATGACTATTAAAATAATAAAGTACTCAGCATGGGATCTGGCACATGGCGGTAAGTGCCTGGTGTACTATGGCTGTTGCCTAGTGAGGGCATGCTAGGTGACTTCATCTGCATCTAGCTGGGCCCTGAACTGGGCTTCTAGCTTGACACAGGTGGGCAGTGTCCTCCACGATGTGGCAATGGGGCCTTGATGGCAGACCCAGGAGCCCAGCTGATCTCCATCCACCAGGCTAGACCATCAGACAGCAGGCTCTGTAGCCAGAGCTCCTTCCTCACTGGGACTTGGCAGGTGGCAGTGGGACTCCGTGTGGTTCAGGCAGCTGCACCTGCTAGCAGCACCTTGCCTTCTCCAGGAGTCATCATCAGAGTTGCCATATTTAACAGCAAGGGATCCAGGCCATTCACTTAGGTTTCAATATGAAAGAAACAAATGACTTATTCATATAATACATTCCAACCAATGCGTGGGTATAATTACACTACAAAACCAATTTGTTGTCTCCCTGAAATTGGTTTAACAGAGTGACCTGAATTTTGTCTGGCACCCCTAGGCACCAGGCCCCATTCCCCTCAGACTCTGATTTACTGGATGCAATGGTGATTTCAGGCCTGGTCACATAAAATAGGGTTTGCCAATCTGAGCAGTTTATCCAGCTCATTGACCATGCTGATTGTCTCAGAGATAGGCATATGGCCCAGTCAGGGACCAATGAGTATCAGCCAGGAGCAGGCATTAAGAGAGACCTCCAGAGGTCCCCAGAAGCAGAGATTGAATCGTTTGGAATGCTAGAGAGCGTTTATTTGTTTTACGTGGTTGGCTTGTTTTGGTTTCCTGACAGTCTCACTATGTAATCAAAACTGGTCTTGAACTCAGATCCTGCTGCCTTTAGCTTCAAAGTTCTGGGTGACTGGCATCTATCTGCCTTCCATCTGCATGACTGATTTTGCTTAAGTCGATTTGGGTGTTTTCTACCTGTGTGTGCAACGAATGAAATAGACTGGGTGCCACTGCAGAGGCCCTCGGGCGAGTGCTTTGGGGATTCCGTGGAAGGAAGTGCACAGTTCCTAAACTAGAGCAGCCCCTGGCCTGCCTAAGAGCTCTTGGCTCCCAAGGCAGCACGCTTGCCCTTTCCACACTCCCGACAAGCTCCAGGACACTCGCCTACCTTGGGGATAAAGAACAAGTCTCCACTCAGTGTTTCCTCTCTTTATTTTCTAAACAAAGCATGTGGTCCCCAGAAAAGACTTCTTACCCCATGCTCCCTCCCCATTATCTGCAGCACCCCACCCCACTCCCAGTCTGTTAATAGGTCAACCAAGGCAGACTAGGGCAGGATCACTGATTCTGGAGGACTGAGGTGGTAACACACACAGAGATTAGTGGCCTATCACCCGGAGAGGGAATTCAGGGGCCTCAGGAGCCTGTCTACTAGGCCAAAAGACAAAGAGGAAAGACTGGGAAGTGTGGGCAGGAGCCAGGCAAGGTTACAACTTCAGTATTACTGGTACCGGCATCTTGACCCTATGGATCCTTCAGCTTGGGGCTGACCAATTAATGCTGGCTTCTCTAGAGAGACATGGGCTCTGGTGTGGGCACCTGCTTTGTTGGCTTTTTGGATGAGCCTAAGAGAATGAAGCACTGGCAATGGTTATAACTTTCCAGCTTTTGAGTTCACCCACGGCTCAGCAGGGTGGGGTCTAGATGGCCTCGACTTCACTGTCTGACTCCACAGTGTCCAAAGGCTGCAGCCTCAGGGAGTCATAGTTGGGGGGTGGGGTGCCTGGAATGGGCAGAGTCTGCTGGTCAGGGTAGACCTCGGCATAGAGGCTATGGCTGGTTGTATCAGGCTGGAAGCCAAAGTTGGTGTGGGCCTCCACCAGCTCAGCCACAGTGGGTGGCGGGCCATTGTACGATNGGCCATTGTACGATGCCTGTGGCCGTCTCTTGCGCAGTCCTTTGCAGAAGACCACCAACTTGATGATGGTGATCCAAATGAAGTCGATAATGATCTCCCCAAACTCAATGAGGCACAGCACTGAGCCCCCCATCCAGAAGCCAAACTGCCCCCCCAGGTTAGAGAGCAGCCACACGATCTGTAGGAAACAGAAATGAGGGTCCAGGTCTAGCCAGCTTTAGGGGGTCCTAATATCCACCTAGGGACTCGGGGATCCACGAGACAGGCACCCACACACTTACATTGTTTGCTGGTGATTCCTCAATGGTGCGGTAGTTGAACTCTTGGAAGTAGATACTGAGTTTGACAACGCCCTTCCTATAGGAGGCAGCAAGGCAGGCTGAGACAATGACCTGCCCTCCCTCCCAGGATGGGTACAATCGTGTGTCCCATGGGAAGGGCACTCCAAGGCACCCTGCCCACCTCCAGCCTGAGTTGCTCTCAGGAGTGAGGAGATCCAAACCAGACCTGGAAGTACTACCCCTTCCCACTTGGGTCTGGGCCTCAGAGCCACTAAGGACATTTGTGCCCAGCACCTGTCCTGTGGATGTCTTTTTCATCCCCCATGTCTGCCATTTTCCTGAAGGGCCTTCTGGCCTGAGAGGTCCCAAAAGGTAACTCTGAAGCTCATCTCTGGGCCTAGGGTAACCCAACCCATATGCCACACATTCAAGCAGGATGACCAGGGACTGAGGGTGACAGGAGTGGTTCCCCACTACATTGGGGAGTCCCTGGAAAGACGGAGCTGTCTTATTTCTCCAGATCTTTCCCAAACTCCACGTTCCCCCTGGGTATCTTGGCCTCTTCTTGACTGGGATCGGCTTCTACTTCTCAAATGTCACGTGTTCACAGACCTCCCTGTTTCTCAAACACGCTGGGGTTTCTCCCTGTTCCTAAAGAATACGGGGCTTGTGCAAGACACTCTTGGCTGGAAGGCCTTCTTGCATCTCAGCTCAAGGTTCCTGGGGGTGTAGACTTTGCCTTTCCTATGCTCAGTGTGTTGAATGGATGGAGGGAAGGTAGGTGGGTGGATAGATGAGGAAAAAACAGAAGGATGTGAGTTGGCGAGACAGCTCAGCATGTAAACTGCTCGCCACACAAGCCCGATGGCCTGAGTCAACCTCAGGAACCCACATAAGGAGGGAAGTGACTCCACAAAGTTGTCACACCATGGCATATGTGTGCTGCATACATACATACCACATATGACATAATTTTTTAAATAATGGTAGATGTGGTGATGGAGTTATGGAGAAGCACTGGCATGTGGAAAATCAGCCCTTCATCCATAAGACACTGACCCCTCAGCTGCCTTTTCTTCCCTCTCTCCCTCCTCTAATCTTGCACTGAATTTCAACAGCAAAAGGAATTTGGACAGCGGTTCCTCCCTTTCCTGCCTTCGCCAGCCCTGGCCACATTAACCCTCACCTGCTCAGGGTGATGTTTGCACTCTGGTCCCGCTCCTGAGACAGGACATGGAAGATCCAATCCTAGAACCCAAGAAGGCAGCTGAAAGAAAGGGACATGCGCACACACATGTGCACACACACACAAACGTGCACACACACACACACCTGCACACACGCATGCGCGCGCACATACACACATACACACACACACACACACCATAGCCTCTGTTGCCTAGGATCTGGCAGAGAGAAGCCCTGCACCTTCCAGAAGTCTGAGCCTTGAGTTGAGAACAGAAGCCTGTCTGTCGTCAGAGGGAGGAAGGAGCTCCAGGAGCTTGGCTCTCTAGATGTCTTGTCCCCAAGCAAATATAGTCAGTCTCATTCCCGTCTCTGGCCATAGCACTTGCTGTTCTTTCTGCTCAGAATCCTTCCTGCCCTGCCTGGGCCAGCTCTGCCTCTGGCTATGGCTCTCTGGCACCTCTGTAGAGAGGCCTCCTTGATTGCCATCTAAGCGCTTTCCCTCACTGTTCTCTCCTGTTGTTTCTGTGTATATGTCTCTCACTGACTGGGCTCTAGGCTTGGTAGATGGAAGCTATGCCTGTCCGGGGCATGGTGCCTGGGAGAGTATGGGCGGAGTGGAAAGGAGGGGAGGGAGGAGTGGAAAGAAAGGGAGAGTGGGAGGGAGGGAGGGATGTAGAAATGGATGGAGAGGGACAGAGAAAGAAAGATGGAGGGGGAGAGAGGGAAAAGACTCTAAAGTCCCAGACTTGTTCTCAACCCAAAGACAGAGGAGACCAGGAGCTTGGCCTTCTGCCATCTCACCTCAGAGGCCTCGGAAGGCCAGTCAGCCATGGAGATGGTCATCTTATACTGGGTGTCGCTGGAAGAGAGAAGCCAGCCCTGTTGCTGTCCTGATGGCCCTGTGCCCTCCTCACCAGCCCCGGCTCACCCCCTGTGCCACACTCACTTGCAGGAATCCTTGCACATGCTGAGGCAGGTCTCTCTCTGGGCCACGCTCATCTGCAGGCTTAGGTAGCAGTAGGCTGCGTGGGTGAGATGGAGGTGGTCAGGAGCAAGGAGGGCTGCTTCTGGGAGGTTCCCCCTCCCCCAGCCAGCGTCTGCTCTCCTCCTAGGTCCCCTAAGGGAGACCTAATCCAAGTCCCCAGTCACTAATACCATTGCCCTGCACTCCCACCCCTCCCCCTGCTCCATCTTGCCCCAGCCCAGTTTGGGGTCCTGTCCCTAAATGTCCTAGATGCAGCTCAGCAGGTCAGAGTGTCTTCTTTGTCCCGCCTCATCAGTACCCAGAAGATAGCTTCTGGGGTTGTGTACAGAAGGAGGAGTAACCAAAAACAAACAAATACATGTATGTTTTCCTTGCTTGCGTATTGTAATGGTGGTAGGACCCACGACTATTAATTGCATCCCTGGACTGACCCTATTCCCCAGGGCCCTCAGTCTCAGGCTCCATCTATGTGGGAACCCATTTGGGATTTGTCCTATGATGCTGGCTTCCAAACCCCTGGAAGCCACCATCACAATAGCAACT
This sequence comes from Bramus lutescens, assembly GCA_001685075.1. Classification (NCBI taxonomy): domain Eukaryota; kingdom Metazoa; phylum Chordata; class Mammalia; order Rodentia; family Cricetidae; genus Bramus; species Bramus lutescens. The sequence goes on from LOEQ01005131.1 coordinate 142,117, forward strand.
TCT
>LOEQ01005131.1:142127-158540 GCA_001685075.1 Bramus lutescens
CCCCCCCCCCGCAGCCCAGTTCCCTCCATGCATGGATGCACATGATGAGGATGGATTCATGGCTTTATATATACATACACACATGCAAACCCTGGAAGCAGGGCACCTGTTCAGGAGCACACACTGGTAGGTAGTGCAGTGATACAGTGTTCTGTGCACAAAGACACAGCTGTACCTTTCCCATGAGCATCTGGAGATTAATATATATATATGCCTATCCCCTGGCTCATGTGTGTGCAGGGACATACACAGCACACATACACACACATGCCCACATCTGTATCTCAAGCATGTCACAGAATCAAAATGGAAGGCTCTTTTGGAAGGGGGCCTGGGCAGGGTTGTGGGCTGGGGAGAGGAGAACCCATTAGTGAGGGGCCTTCCTCATGGTTGCCAGTCTTCCGGTGCTACACTCACCCCAGTCTGGGAAGTCCCTGCTGTTGCAGTACCTCTCCCCAGGGGGCAGTGGGTACAAGTAGTGGCCGCAGCTGCAGTTATGAATCATGAGGTCTTGGAAACAGGAATGAAGACAGGCCTGGGGGTGCAGAACAGATCTCAGGCATGGTGGGATGGTCCCACTCCAGTACCGAGAAGAAAGAGCCCAGAGGAGTTACTTCCAGGGAACTAGGCACTACTGGGGACTAGGAGGTGTGGTCCTTGGTTCTAGAACCTGTGACAAGCAGGCAAAGCTGCAGCCACGGTCTCGGGTTAGGCCACTGTTGTTCTTGCACATTGGACCCCACAGCAGCTTCTTGGACCCTGCGCAGGGACTCGGGTCAGAGCCCAGCAGCCCCAGTCCTCACCTAAAGAGGGTCCTGCAGGTGGTATGGGCAGGGGTGGCCTTCCTCAAATACCTCCAGTGAAGGGCCAGCACCCTTCTGAGGTCTGCTCACACAGAGACCCGGAAAGACAGCAGGCAAGCTGACTCAAATCTGCTTTCTTTTGGAGGGTTGGGGTGGGATACCCAAGGGAGGTAGAGGGGTGATCTTTAATAGATCTGAGCTGAGGGGAGGTGGAGCAGATGGGAGACAAGAGTCCCCAGCCCTGAGAACTGTGTGTAGTGAGGACACTTTCAAGGCCCATTACCCATGGTATTTAGGTCATTCTGACCGAGTTCCAGTCCACTCACAGACCAGGGATTAACTTGTGAGCCTCAGTTTACTCATGGAGAAACAGGATGCTAGTTACACCTGCTTTCTAAGGTTGGCGAACTCAGCACAGCGTCAGGCGCTTAGTATGCAATTATTGTGCCCTTTGCTTCTCTGCTGTGCTGACCTACATGTTGACGACTATGGCCTCCTACCTCCTGCCCATGCCCACTCCTCATGCCTCTGCCTACCCCATTGTTCCCTTCTTCCATGCTCCCTCTCCTCCAGATCAATGCATCTGACTTCTTCCAGAGGAACCACTGAGATCCCCACTGGCAGGAGGTGGGGCTGGCCAGCACATTCAGAGGTGTGGTCAAGAAGAGACAGCAGAGATCAGAGGTTAGAGTAGCTCTGACTCAGGCAAGTGCCTCACACAGACTTCAGTCCCTCATTTGGAAAAGAGGTGCCATCCTCATTCTGTGGCTGAGGGTGGGGTAGCCCAGGCAGCTCCTGGTAGAAAGTGGGCAGTAGGCAGAGCTTCTGACAGGGTCTAGATTTCTGTTCTTGCCCTGGAAGCAGCTGGCGCTGAAGTTTCCCGGGAATGTGGCTAGTCTTCCTTGTCCATGTCCCCTGCCTCCCTGTGCTGCTATGTCTATTTGTCCCTTCCTCTGGAAGCTCCAGGGGGGCCCAGAGTTCTCCATGGCAGACAGAAGCCCATCAGACAGGAAGCGGCCAAGCCGGCTGATGTTGGGGGCTGTCATGCCAAACTCAGGGCTCCCAGACATGGAGGCAAACACCCTTTGCTTGACTTTGTTTTCTCATCTCCCCAGGCAGGCTGGGCCGGGGCGGGGGAGTCAATAAGCTATCCATGTGGTCCTGTTTGCAAGATTTGTTCTCTCCTCCTAAGCCTGTAGAGGAAAGGTTCCATACAGGCTGACCTCAGAGACAGAGGAAAGCTCCCGGCTACAGCAAGGAAACTTGAGGACAGCTGCCTAAGAGGGGCATTCTCCTGTTAATTGTGAGGCATTCAGTTCAGGGCCATGTGCATCCTAGGGGTGCCTCGAGGATGTACCATGTGAATTGCCAAGCACATGGCCAACCTGGGCAGTTAATACATTCATAAAACTGCTGTTGTTGGCATCCTGATATCAGAGAGCGGCTGAAGAGATCAGATGGGGAAATGCATGCAGATACCCAGCACTGAATCTCACACACTATGAGAATTCCATCCTGGGTGGTTCCCCCAGGAAAGTCTGCCAAAGGGATGGAAGAGTGGCTAGTCCTGGGCCCTGGGTGACAATCCAGACCCTTGTCTCTGCAGTACCATGGTCCCTTGTGCTACTTACAAAGATCCAGCCAGGTCTGCCTGGAGCTGCATGCCTGTAACCCCATTACTGAAAAGGCTGAGAAAGGCAGATTGTAAATTTCAGGCCTGCCTGGGCTACATAGGGTAACCCTATCTCAAATAAGTAAGTAAATAAGAAATAAAAGATTTGGCAGACCTAGCCCAGCTCTCACAGAGAGCTGAGGTAAAGAGGACTGAGCCCCGACGGTCACCAAGCCTGCTGAGCCTTCCAACCTGGATGGAGTATGTCGTGTTGTAATCATTGTAGAGGTTCTGAATGGCGACGTCGGAGCCATTCATGGTGCAAGGACTGTAGGGCTCCCCCTTGCGTTGCAGCTTGTCCTGTGGAGAGAGGTGGCTCATGGAGACCCCTGGTCGTCTCCTATATGTGTTTCCCGCGGAACCAACGGGATGCTGCAAAGGGGTGGGGAGTTGCAGGTCCCGGAAGGCGCCGGAGGGCTCAGCGTGTCTAGAGCATTGCTAGATACTGAGGTCTGCACTGAGACAAAAGAACGCTACTTCCAGGCCACGGTAGGACAGGGGAGCTTCTCCCCTCAGCCCTCTCCACTCAGGCTTCCTTGGGGGACCCCTGTTGTACCACCAGCACCCCGATGGACGTCTCAGTTCCCGTCAGAGCGTAGATGCCCTCTTCTTTGATGAAGGGGTATGTCTTCTGTTCATGGAGCATCAGTCTGGCCCCTGCTGTGGACGCAAGGAAGGGGACATAGTCTTCCTGGCCGATGTCCAGGATCAACTTGAGACCTGTGAGGGAAGGATGGCGAGGGCGGTTGATTTTGGACATTCCCCAGATGGAAGGGAGACCCGCCACCCAACTGTTCAAGCCTCATTCAGCTAAGGGGCTCTTCCTGGGCTCACGTGCACCTGTAGTCTTCCGCCTACACAGCACGCCCTACCCACCCATGGTGCCCAGCCCATTCCGTCCACGATGACACGTNTCCGTCCCAGCGTCCCAGTGGCCTTGCTCCTTCCTGTTATGCCCCGGAAGAAGCTTTTCTCTCGCTCTGGAATGCCGTTCCCGCCCTCTCCTTCTGGAACATCCCACTCTTTCTCAGGGCTGCAGTCAGTATCACTTCCTCCAACAGCCTTCCTGCTTGTTCAGAGTCGTCTGTGTGCCCCCTCCTAGCTCTGGAACGTTCCTTCCCAGGACCTGCCTCACTCACCTTCTCATTGTCTGTCTTCTCCCCAGCTGGGCTGCCCGGTTTGGAGGTAAAGACTTGCTCCCAGCCCTGAGCTTGGGCCACTGGGGTGGCCATCTCTGTCCGAGACAACCAGAGCTGCCACTGGCTTAGCACTTGCTACACATTATGTGCTAGTGAGGTGCTCATTTAGGACAGGATCTGGCTAGGTAGCCCAAGCTGGCCTCAAACTGGTGATCTTCTTATATCAGCCTCTTGATTGCTGAGATTGCAGGCTTCTGTTATTATGCCTGGCTATAAGATGCTTTATTTCAAAATATCCCTATTATTGAATGCTCACAAAAAACAAACAAACAAATAAAAAAACCATGAGGTACTATAGTTATCCCGGTTTTACAGGTAAGTAAACCGATACACAAAGAGGTAAAGGGACTTCTCCAAGGCCACACTGGGAGGAAGAGAATATTCTAGGCTCTAAGGAGGCCCACTGGCTCCTTTTTGTAATTACGTGTCTCTCAAGAGAATAGTCCAGCCATCTGTTGATTGCTTTCGCTAACAAGGGCTGGGTTAAGGTGGTAAGCTCTGTGGCCTACCCTTGGCCAGTAACTCTGATGGTCAAGGAAGGCCATCCTGCCTTTTGAGGGTTAGGAGTGTCACAGCCCGAGACTGTGCTATGCTCCAAAGTGGGTGTTGGGGTTTGGTCTTAAACTTGTGACCATCTTGCTTCAGCCACTCAAGGGTTGGGATTACAGGTGTACACTACAGCAGAGAGCGTCCTCCAGGCTTGCTCTAGAGGACAGGACAATGGAATGGGGACCTATGAACAGCCATGTTCCACTGCCTCTCTACTCCTTGCTCTTTCCTGCTGTGGGGCTGTTCTTTGCTCAGTCAACAATCGGTGACCTTGGACCCATTGTGTAAAACCTTTACAGAGTGCCCAAAACAGGCTGAACATGCATGATTTCCCAACCAGATGAGGTGGCCTCTTCTTAACACAAGGTGTGTGACTCAGGAGTTGAAATTGTTGCGGGCAATTCTTAGCTAACATGTACTATGCTATCAAGGAAGACACTGATGCCTTGGGAACCTATCATAGCCATTCGCTGTGACAACAAATTAGGAATACAAGCCTAGACTCAGGAATCACCATAACCTGACATTTACCTTAACCCTAACCTAATCCTAACCTACAGCTAACTATTACCCTAACCTTAACATTAACCTAACTATAAACTTAACCCTATCTAACCATAACCCTAAAACTTACACTAATGCTTACCTAATTCCTAACACTAATCCTAACCATAACCTAACCATAACCCTAACCTTACATAACTATAACCCTAACCCCTAACCAACCCTAACCCAACCCTAACCCTAATGCCTAATCTAACCTAACTCTAACTCTAACCCTTACCCTGGGCAGAGGGTTCCCCCAAGGGGGTGCTGCCCTGGTCTGCTGAAGAGGGGGGATGGGCCGCTGCTGCCATCTTTCAAACCCTTCAGAGAAGCCGCATCTCATAGTGTCTCCTTGCTAACCAAAACTCACCAAATTCAGTCCCAGGGTTGGCAGAAGGAAGCGCGATCTCCGTCATGCCCCAGTTGAAGATGTAGCAGTTGCCGTAATCTGGGTAGAAGATAGGTGTGAAGTTCCTGAAATGAACAGTAGAGGCTGGAGGGCAGGGAGCTTTGCCTGGGCAGAGGGCTCCCCCCAAGGGTGCTGCCCTGCTCTGCTGAGGAAGGGAGTGGAGCGCTGCTGCCTGCCTTGCAAACACTTCAGAGAGGGGCAGGAGGGAGAGGCTAGACTAGCTCTTTCCTTCCAGTTGGCTCCTTGTGGACCACAGCAGGGAGGCTCCTGGAAGGCTGTGAGGGGGAAGGGAGCAAGTCTCTCCTGGTTGGGGCTGGTTTTGCCTTTGTGGCTTGTGAAGGAGAAATGCTATTAGATCCTTGTCTCAGTTACTACACCTTCAAAAGGACGCGGCCTTGTCCTGTCCCCTTCTGCTTTTACCTTTGAGATCCATCTCACTGTGCAGGACATGCTGGCCTGGGCATGGGGAATCTTGGCCCTGCCTCTCCAGTGCTGGGGTTTGAGATGTGTGCCACTCTGCCTGGCTTTGTGGCAGCTTCTTGCATCTCTCTACAGGCTAGAGGTTTCTAAAACGATGCTGTTGCCATCTTCAAAGCAATCAGCAAAGTCTTTCAATGCTATTGATTAGATATACAGCTCCAATTTACGTTTGTCTTGCAAAGATTAAATTTGTTTATTTAAACAAAAGGCCCAAATAATTTTAATGGGTGGTTTAATTTTAACTGGTTAATAAGCCCTGTTGATCTCTTTTGACTGTGTCTCTTGGGCTGATAGGAAAAGCCCAAACCACACAAGTCTGACAACCTGAGACTGATTCCCAGGACCCAGAGTGGAAAGGAGGAAACCAAGTGTTAAGACCTCCACAGATACACCATGGCAGTCATGGACATATGTGTGCATGTGTGCGGGCACAAAATCAAATGAAAAGTTTCAGTTTGATCCAGGAAATACTGAAGATGAGGAAACCTTGTCCAAATGAGATCACACAGGACAGAGACTCTACTGTCAACAAGAACAGACAGGAGTGTGGAGAATGCATTAAATAGCAGCACAGACAGTCATCAAAGACGCAGACGGTGGGGAACTTGATGGTATTGGTAACCCAGTTCCTTCAGTAAATAAATTGTGTAAAAGACAAGGAAATAACCTATAGCCAGACACTCAAAATTCACAGTGTGTGAGCTCAAGCTGCATGCTCAGTTCGTGTGTACAAACTGAGAAGCGGTTTCATAGACGGTGAAGGACTTGGAAGGAGGAGTATTAGTTGCTAAAGACTGAGGATGGGAATGGAGAAATGGTGGGTAACAGAGGCTGGGAAGTGCAGAATGAGAGGAATAATAGCGAAGTCTCCCTTAGGAAGGGAGAGGGCTGGTATGGCACAGCAGGACCATGGCAGTTCATGGCAATGTGTTACATCTTTTACACAGAGCTGGAAAATAGGGTTGGAGCGGTGGTCCATGCCTGTCATCCAACCACTCAGGAGGCCGAGGAAGGAGAATCTTGAGTTTGAGACCACCCTGGGCTATGTAGTGAGACCTTATTTCCAAAAACAAAACAAACAAACAGAAAGAAACAGTTTTTAACAACAAAAACCAGAAGTGAGGTTTCCCATTGAAGGAAGGATAAGTATTTCAGAAGGTGGAGATGCCTTGATTTGGTCACTGTGTGTAGCAGAAGTAGGTATGGTCATACTGTCCCCACATAGGCAGGACACATGGGTACACATATGTATACATAACATATATGAGTAAACAATACATCCTAGCCATTAAAGAAAGGTTATTTGATTAAAATGAAAATCACAAGCGTGGTATAGTGGTGCATGCCTGTAATCCTAGCAAGGGGCTGAATTGTTCCTCCAGCTCGGCTCCGTGATGTGGATGCTCTCGTGTCCCGCAGAAGTAGCGCTAAAGTGTATTTCAAAGGATGGTAGGAAGGCTCATCCAATAAGTGTGCTTGTTGACAAGCCTGACCTCCAGAGTTCAAACCCCAGGACCCGTGGGGACAGAGAACCAGTTCTGGCTGGTTGCTCTCTGACCTTGGAGTGTGGGCTGTGGCAGTGACTCCCATGAATAAATGAATAAACAAATGTTTTCAAAGTATTTCTCAAAATAAAAACAAAAAGAACCCCCAAGCAAATACCTATGTATCCACACTGTTCTCTTATATTTATTAAAAACAAGAAGGAACAGGGTAAGTCCACCAAATGTGAGAAATTTAAATGTCAACTGATGACCCCAAATCCTAAGCCTTATATTCTGTGATGTTTACTAGCAATTTTCACAGCCAGGCCTGTGCTATTTTGGTTTACATCATCTCTCTTGGCCCTCAGGAAATGAGATGTTATTCTCCCCATTTTTCGACTGTTTGTTTTGATTTTTTTTTTTTGAGACAGGGTTTCCTTGTGCAGCTTTGGCTGTCCTGGAACTCTCTGTAGACCAGGCTAGCCACTCAGAAAAATCAATCATCCCCTACCATGTGGGCCCTAGAAACTGACCTCAGGCTGTCAGCTTTGGTGCTACCTGTTGCCATCTCATTGGCTCTAGCTTGTCCAGTTCTATCTAAGGCTCAGTCTCTGGTCCAAGCTCCCCTGGACTCCTGTTCCCCTTGTTCCCTGACAGCTCTCATTCTAGAATCCCTACAGAAGTCCTGTCCCATCTTTGCTTCCTCCATCCAGCCATGGGGCATCAGGGCTATTGTCCCTGGCTGTGACTGAGGCACACCCCTCAGACCCCTGGCTCTGTCCCTGTCATTCACTACACTTCGGCCACACTCCAGATGTTTGTAAACACAGCCCTCTGCACACCTGCTGTTCCCGGCAGCTAGAACATTATCTGACCAGCCCATCAAATAGTTGGTTTCTTCATTTCCTTCCATTTCAGCTCCTCTTAGACTCCTGAGTGTCCCCCACCTTGCAAAGTAATAGAACGTAACTGACTATGACTAGGAGTTAGGAACTGATACCCCACCTCCACATCTCCACCTCTTTATTACCTTCAATTCAGCACAGGACTGGGAAACACACCGATTTATTTGCTTACCTAGCTGCTGTTCCAGCTGTGGACCCTGAGCCTAAGGACAGCCATGACCTTGGATCTGTAGGATTCTAGCTCAGAGGTACTGGCTCAGAGTAGTCTGCCTTGAACTGACTTCTGACTTTGTTCTTTCCTAGTCCAATGAACTTGATGATGTATTTAGTGTCTCTGAGCTCCATGTTCACCTTCTATGTGTACATCCCAGGGACAATAGCAGCAGCTACTGCCTTCCAGGACCGAGCTGAGGGAGAGATGCCTCACATACTGTGACTTGCAAAGCGCCGTGGCTGGTTCTGTTCACACCTCTGTTTCCAGGGTCTGGCCCACAGTGAAGCAGCACACAGACATTTGGCAAATATTTGTTGTATAAACTGTGGTATGTGATAAGGACATTGGGAAGAGATAAACTGGAGGTAGAGGTGAGTCCGGAAAGGTGTCTCAGCCAAGCCAGGGCCTGAGGAAGAGGTGGTGGAGTCTAGTGGTCTGGAGAGGGAAGAGTATGTCCTGACAGGAGCATCACACCAGCAAAGGCTAGGAGGGGAACTGGAGAGGAACAGGGGCTCTAAGCAGACACCACAGGGTCTATATACTGTGTGGGTCAGAGCGGAGAAAACAGGCTGCAGACAGGCCCTGTTCTGAAGGGAGAGGCCTCACCCCAGGCTGTGAGGACACTGTGTTTCCAAGTGTCTATCTCAGGCAGATGCAGCCCAGAAGGGATCAGGAGACTGCTAGGGTGTGGCCATCCGCCCCCTGCAGACTGAAATCTGGGCTGTCATCCCTGTCCACTTCATTTGTTGGTGATGCCTGTCACCTAGAAAGACTGTGGACAACTTTAGTAACCTCTAGTTCCAGAGCAAGGGTCCCCTCTATAAACATTTTCTGGGATAGGGGTCATGCAGAGGCCAGCAAGCAAGCCTTCGGAAATGACTGGGAGATAGCTAGGAACACTTATGGTCACTGTGGTGTCAGGTACTCTGGAGACTTGAACTTAGGAGCTCCACGCCAGACTGGACATCATATCCAGAAGAGGAGAGGAAAGGGAAGGGGGGAAGAGGTAGGAAAAATGGCTCAGCTGGTAAAGTATTAACTGCCAAAGCTTGAGGACCCGAGATTAGGCTCCTAGCATCCATGAGTCTACTTGCCCACTCCCCCATATCATGTGACCATTCGCTTACTCCATCAAATCATATTACTCACTTCCAGAATAAGGGAAGGTAATACCCAAGTGAGGAAGATGGTGCCATGTGTGCTGTAACCCAGCTACTATGCTCCACCGGTTGTGATTCCTTACAGGCGTCAGGTGTCCTCTGGAGCAGGCTTCTCCCAGCCCGTCACCCCTGCTAAGATCAAACAGGTCCACCCACATCAAGGGCTTCCCATGAGACATCCAACCAGTGCTCTAAAGCACTCAAGGTCACCCCCTCACAGAAGTTGGAGAAATGGTCCTACCAAAGAGGTTCCATGTTCAAGGCTACCTGTCCTCCTGGATGGATTCTTTGACAAGAAAATGTCGCATGGGAAAATGGATGAAGTCAGAACAAAGCAGGTTGCTTCCTCCCTAGAGATGCAAGTTTGCATTCTTAGCTGTTTGCTTTTGCCGTGCTGGGGATCTGACCCAGGACCCTAGGGGCTATGAAGCTCTACCACTGACTTATATCACATTTATTGTCTTAGTTTTGACAGATTACAATTGAGAGGCAGAATGTTAAGGAAAGAGATCACTGCTCAAGGGGTCAGAGTCCTATGTGCTGGTTTTGGCAGGGGTGTGTGTGGTTTATATGTGTGTGCATGGGGTTTATATGTGTGTTGTGTGTATGCATGTGTATGGTGCATGTGAGTGTTGTATGTCTGGAGTCAGACTGCCAGCTAGCAAGCCCCAGTGATCTTCCTGCCTCTGTCTCTAGTGCTGAGGCTGCAAGAATGTGCAGCCATGCCCAGCTTTTCACATGGGTTCCAGGGCTTCAGACTCGGGTCCTCTTGCTTGCATAGACGTGATATTATCCTCTGAGCTATCTCCTCAGTGCTCTGTCTGCCACTTTTCAACAAATATGAAGGAATTCCATAATAAGCTTGCTTTTTAAAATGAGGTGAGAGCGCGCCCTGGGTCCCAGGCACAGCTCTAAGCCTTCACCGTTGGCCCATTTGTTCAATCGACACGGGAGCTACTCAGTTTTAGATAAGGAAATGGACACATCGAAAAACTAAGTGACTTTCTGATCCATCTGTGTCTGTGTCTGCTCTTTCTTCATTCCCTCACTTCCCCAGTGAGGTCAGTCCTTGAGGCCATGCGAGATCATGGCAGATCTTTACAGGAAACACCATGACACTGGAGACTAAGCCCTCGGACACTAAAGTGAATGCTAAGGCCAGAATTAGGGATAAGGAATGAATGGCGGCTGGATTTTGTCTGACTACAGCATTCAGAAGGACTCCCTCCCCCCACTTAGCTTCTGTTAAGGAGGGGTTAAGAAAAAGAAGGTGTCTTATTGATCCTAAGGACAAGCTTAAGAGACACAAGTTAAGCTGGCTGTTCTGAAACACTGTACAGTGACAATGGCACAATTAGTCACCTTGGTGGAGATAACTGGTGCTTTTACTGGTAGTCACTTAGACATTACTAAGGCAAGTGTTGTCTGACTGACAATTGCATATGAACTAATAAAAGGATAGGAAGTGATGAGGGAGAGAGAGAGACATAGAGAGAGACAGGCAGACAGAGAGAGAGACATAGACAGAGAGAGACATAGAGGCAGGCAGACAGAGAGAGAGAGAGAGAGAGAGAGAGAGAGAAGCTACATATCGGGGTGGGAGTGTCTGAACACGCAAGTGCTGGCTGATGTTCAAATCTAGACTGCGTGATGGTTTGGCGGCATAGCTCTGATGCATGCTCCTAACACTGACTCTTTCCTTGGAGTAGCATTTATATGGCCAAGAGAGAGCACAGAACCAGAGAGCAAGGAGGCCAGGGATTGGAGCACCAGTAGCCCAGGACTGTGGAAGGCAAGGGCACAGTTCCACTCAGTTATCACTCAGGAAGCCGGGGAGTAAGGGACAACCCAGATGCAGGTTGGCTATGGTTTCGTGACAAGGTGGCTGGGTGGCCCCTTTTGTTCAGAGGCTTGGCTTGGGAGATTTGAAAGAAGTGGGTGGGGAGGGTGACTTCAGATAGCTTTGTTTTCTTTCTTTTTATTCTTTTCCTTTCCCATCCCCTATCCTCCCATTCCCACCCCATCTCTCTTTATTCCCAGGGTCTTACACAGCACAGCCTTGAACTTCTGCTCCCTTGTCTCACCTGCTGGAACTACAGGCATCTGAAACCATGCTTGGGTGTCTGAGCTCCATCTTCTATGAATTATAGAGGCCTCTGATTCTGCCACTTACCAGTGGTGTGACTTGACCTCTATGAGGCAAGTGGGGAAAATAGTACCCTTCATGGCTTGTTGCCAGGATGAATTATAATTTTGTATATGAGAAGTGTTCAGAATACAGTTTGGCCCATAAAAGGCCCAGTAAACATTGCATCATAATTGAATTTGAATTCCTTATCAAATGTGGATTTAGTAATAAGAATAACTAGGTGAAATCCAACCTGCCTCAAGGCAGGCCTGTCCTTTCAATGGGGTATCACCATGCCATTATAACAACCATGGGGACCACCATGTTTCTGATTTGCATTATGGGACATTGGTTCTCTACTGAATGATGTGTTTGTGTGTGTGTGTGTGTGTGTGTGTGTGTGTGTGTGTGTAGCAAAGGAATTCTTGGTCCTTCTGTCTCTGCTTCCTGAGGGCCAAGACCACAGGCTTGTACCATCACATTTGGTTTGATTGGCAACTCTGTGATACTGTGTGCAAGATGCCTGCCCAGGACACCTGAGTAGAGAGGAGGGCAGAGAATCTGCAGCTCTTGGCCAATTCTTCTCTGAGCCTGTGAAAGGTTCAGGACCGAGCCTACAATTCCTGGAAAACGAACCTGGATACAAGCCATACGCCCAAGCATGAGATTTAGGAAGGTGGCCCTGTGTAGCTGCAGAATTGGGAACTGAAGTGAGAGCTCAGACCAAGAGGACACAGTCCCCATGTCCAGGTGAAGGCTTCTGTGGACAAGCTGGAAGATAGCCCAGACTTCCTGGGTCGCTATCACCCCCTGCCACTCTGCCACTCTCTTGCCATGAAGGTGCATTATCTGGAAAAGGAGGCTCTCCAGCCCTCACAGGCTCTACTCTGTGTGCCAGTGTGGACCTAACTATACCCTCTTCACAGTGACTGGAAGTGGTGGGTAAAAGGATTGTCCCATTTTAGAGAAAAGAAAACAAAAGCCAGACAATGCCAGGTGCCCACCCAGATATGTCATCAGGTGGTTGTACCATCCCCCAGCTGTTGGGAATTGTAGGCTAATGACCCAAAGGCTGCCCCTGTTCCTGGGGTGGTCAACAGCCAAGTCTGACTGCTGGGGACATTATAAAAGGCCCGGATCCTCTGCCAACGGAACAGCTCTGTGTTTTTATTTGTGCACACAGCAGCTCTTCTCCTGAATCAGGCCAAGCCCAGGCTTCACCAAAGTCATCACATCCTTATTCTTATCTGCCTTCCTTATCTGCCTTTCCTTACTGACTTGAGCCTGTCTCAGACCTGCCTCCAACAAGCTGCAGCAAGACACGGAGGCACAGATCAGCCTGCATGCCGTGCCGTAAACAGCTACTCTAGAGCTGGGTGGGTCTGACCCCCTAGCAGGCCAGGCTCCTAACTCATTCTGTCTGTTAGAGCAGGGGACAGGAGTTGCTCTCACCGATAGCTGCAGGGCTCTGTCCCAAAGAGGCAGGCTAGGATTATGCGATCAGGGGCATAGCCCATCCCCACCAGGTCCTTTCGAGGCACTTGTGAGAAGATGTTGGTGGCCTGCAGGATGTACCACTCAGTCACGGCCTGGGTGGCACTGGTGAAGTTCCGGAAGGTGCACACAGTCCCATTGACGCTACACTGTGGAAGGGAAGAGGGGTTCCTGAAGACAGCAAGGCCACTGCTCTGAAGAACCCAGGAGGGAAGGGCAGCACCATGTCAGCTGCCCCGTGGCTTCACCCTGGTGGCGGGAAATGCGCTAGAATCCTAACTCATCCATACTCAGGGGCAACTCCAGGCTGGGCATACACAGCCACCATTGGTACTCTTAGGCATGAACACCGGACACATGTACAGAAATATGGCTCCTCTCCGACACATGTACAGACACATTACACATACAGAGGCATAAAAAGACACACACACACAGGGGTAAACACACATACACACTCAATCACACATGGGTACAAACATATGGACACACAAGCACATACACTCAGGAGTACAAACACACACATGTACACACATTCAGATACACAAACATACTTGGGTATATAGACACACAAACATACATGAGTACACAGACATACACAGACACACTCAAACACATATGACTACACATACAGATACACAAACACACATGGTCACACACAGATATACTCGCACACAGGCACACACACACACACACAGTTATATAGCGACAAATACGGACATTGCGCTCGCCCTAAGAGCTAGTGAACATATAGGCTTGGACTGAATTCTCAGGTAACCTGTGACCACAACCTAAAATGTGGCATCCACTCCTGGGCTCCAGGCCATTTGCTGGTTTGAGTGGAGCTTTGGAGGCTGTGAGCAGGTGCTAGTGCAAGGCAAACATTTGCCCCTCTGGAGGCTGCACACCTGACCCTTGTTAATGCCAAGGCTGACCCTCAGGGTAACCAGGGACGCTGCTGACAATGCAGGCCTCTGGGCCCTGAACTGCATCCTTGGGCTCTCCAGGGGTGACATCTGGATCATGGTCTGGCTCGTGACAGAGCTCTGGGAGATCCCAGATAAGGCTTTCTCACACTGGGGCTGTATGAGCCGGTGGCACCTCAGCCTCAATGTGGGCAGTGGTTTCTTGGTCTCTGATTGCGTCCTCCCTACTCAATCCTTGTGAAATTGATATCACTTCCAACTCCAGAGCATGTGATCCAGGACTGGCCAATCATTGGAGGCATTCCTGTAGCCCACTGTGATTATTTTAAGCTGAGATGTGAGATGGGAGTTAGTCCAAGGTGTTTGACTGGCTCTATTGAGAAAGAGGAACGGTGGGGAGAGATTGCTGCCATGTCGGCAAGGAGGACACAAGGCCTGAGCTGAGATGGAAGGCAATGAGTTCTCATGAAAGCACCTGAGTGCCTGGATCCATGCATGCCTGGACCCAGATGAGTTCTTGACATCTTTGTGACGTGTGCCAATGGCTCCCTGCTTTGTACAAACTCGTTTGAGCTGTGTCACTCTCGTCCCAGGGTCTCAGCCAACACACCAGCCTGACTACTTTCTAAAGCCATTACCTACTTTTTAAAGAGTGCTTGCAAGGCTCAGGGAATCTTCTGGTTGGTAAAGTGCTGGTAGCATTAGCAGGAGAACCTGAGTTGGATCCTCAGAACTCACATGAGAATCCCAGACAAGGGCTGAAGAGCTGGCTCAGAGGCTAAGAGCACTTGTTCTTCCAGAAGACCCAGGTTTGATTCCAGGTACCCTATGGTGGCTCATAACCATCTATACCCCCAGTTCCAGGGGATCCAGCACCCTCTTCAGACCTCCATGGGCACCAGGCACATACATGATACATAGACATATATGCAAGCAAAAGCACTCATATACATAAAATAAAATAAATTGAAAAATAATTAAAAATACAGTGAAATAGGGTTTGTTTGTAAACTCAGAGCTGGGGAGGTAGAGACAGGAAGATTCCTCAGGCTTGCTGGTCAGTTAGCCTTGCCTAAGGAGAAAAGACATCTGAGGTTGTCCTCTGACCCTCCCTGCGACAGGTACACCTGCAAATACACCCACACACCCCTTTAATCCTTTGCAGATGTACAAAACAGGCTTGGGTCCTCTCAGCAAATCTTAGATTATTAATGAAAATAGATTGTCACCAACCTCTCTGGAGGGCCGTGGCCTGTGCTTGGGGAACTTACCAGCTTCATGGCCACCTTGCACCCCTGGGCATTGCAGGCGCTTCCTGGGGCTGGACTGCTGCTGTTGTGGCTGTCCCCAAACAAGTCGAGGACCAATGGGTGGTCAGGGTTCCGTTCATCAATGAAGACCAGGGGTGTGTGGTTCCAGATGGTAAAGTTCAGGGCACTGGTGGTGTTGGTGTGACCAGTTCCCGGAGCCAGAATCTTGTTCAAGACAGCCTCCATCAGCTCATCCAGGTCCTTCAGCAAGTGCTTGACTTTGGAGTACCTAAGTGGGGAGAGGTTGGGTCAGGTGGGCAAGGGACCACCACAGAAAGAGCATGCAGAGCTTGGGGTCTTCTTGCAGACCAACGTATAAGAACTTGCTACCACAGCAGGGCCTGGTGATGCACATCTGTAATCCCAGTTATTCTGGAGGCTGTGAGGTAGGAGGAGCATAAATTCAGGCCCTGTCTGGGCAATGTAGTGAGATCCTGCCTCGCTCTTTATTTCTTAAAGGGCTAGAGACATGTCCTAGGGATAGCGTGCTTGCCAGCATGTGTGATACCCTGGGTTCAACTCAGACACCACCTCTCTCCCATGGCACCCATGTGTCTCTCTGTTGTCCACTCAGTTCTCTCATTCACCAAATACATATTCAACATCGTCTACGCGCCAGGCGACAGAGGCAGAGACAGCTGCTGAATGCCCCTGGTAGTGAAGAACTGTCTGCTGATTGCATGTCATGGGTCAGATGAGAGGGGCTCTTTCTTTCCGTTGCTCTTTGTCACAATTTGTCACCATCCCCACCCACAGACAGGGAGACTGGCTCTTGGAAGCCACTTTGATTTCTTTGATGACCCCGGGAATAAGGGGCAGGGCTGAAGCTGGAATTCAAGTTTGGTGGGCTCCAGCAGCAGGACGGGGGTTATGCTCAGGGGTCCCCCGAAAGCCTCCTCTCAGTAGAGGTAGAGGGTGGAGGGGGGCAGGTCTGTGACATGAGAACCAGGACCAATCACAGGATGGAGAGGTGGTGGGACTGTGAAGGTGGCTTCCGTTTTCCCTCCTCCCCCCAGGGGTTCCATGTTGGAAGTGTGACCAGGCCCTGTGGAAAGGGTAAGAAAGTGTCCCTTCTTGAATGCATTGGCACAGGAGACCACTTCCTACATATAACCTCAGTAGCACAGACACTGA
>LOEQ01005132.1:0-23369 GCA_001685075.1 Bramus lutescens
GTGCCCTGGAAGACAGGACACTTCGGAAACCGTGGGCTGGAAGAGGCCCAGTGCCTGAAATGTGGTTGAAGTCATAATGAGGGCAGGTGTGTAAAGTGGTTAAAAACAGCAGTGTAATCCAGCTACCAGGGCACAGAACCACTGAAACAAACAGAGGAAGAGTTAGGCATG
Source organism: Bramus lutescens (assembly GCA_001685075.1). NCBI lineage: Eukaryota > Metazoa > Chordata > Mammalia > Rodentia > Cricetidae > Bramus > Bramus lutescens. The sequence goes on from LOEQ01005132.1 coordinate 172, forward strand.
AGAGTCAACTACAAATATGCAACAGCTGAAGTCAGACACGGACTGAAATGTGTCACTGGGTTTCAAAATTAGGAAGCTGCTGCGATAACAAGTTAGGTGGTCAAAATGATGAAGCCATAGAAACAAGTCACGCAGAAGCGGCGAAAGCCTTAGGAGTTGTTTTACCCTTGGCTTTTTTCTTTCTTTTTTTTTTCAAGATGGAAGAGATTTCAACATTTTTCAGTTTTCCACGTTTAGTAAAAGAAAAGAGGGAGGAAAATAACAACGTCCTAACAAGATTTTACAAGATTAAATTTTGGCCAGAGTGAAGAAATAATTATGACTTGATTGTGTTAAAGTAAAACTTCAAATTCTCAACAATTAGCTAACCACTAACATTGATTTATGGAATCAGGGAGCCTTTAATCAAAGGGATACGCTGTTCTGCCATAAAAGGAATCAGGAAGAAATCAGACAGAACTGTGGAAAGGGTACATAGAAAAGGCTAAGCAGCAGTGTGGTTCCGCCAGAAGAACTTAAAATATCAGCAGCAGCATAAACTCCGGCTTTTAAGGCTGTTTTTAAATGAATGTAATAACAACCACTTCCATTGGAAAGTCTAACCAGTGTTTATAATGTTTCAGATAGTATCTGAGACAAAGAGGAGGCCCAAACTGCCTGGCTGAAGGGATTTTTCAAACAATGTCTCTAGAGGAGGTTAGCCCTAAGCCTGAGTATTGAAGGCACCAGTGAAACACTGACATCTGAAGCAACGTGAGAGAAAACACTGGTGGGTGCCTCCCATTTAGCACCAAGACAGACTGATGCACTCTGTCTGACCATGTTCTCATTCTGAAAGTCACTGCATAACAAGGAAACCATCACACCGAAAACGCTTAACAAGAAACAGTTCCCACCAAAAAACACAAGCGTTACCGTGTGGTGGGTTGTTTTGTGTGGGTCTAACTGAAAACCTCGTTTTTAATTCATGGGATGAAACATTCAGGGAAGGGTGTGTGTTCCTCTAGACCTGAGAGCATGATATATGACGGTGGTGGCGTCTGAGAAGTATAAAAATAACAGAAGCACTTTCTCATTTCATTTACAAGTTAGGAATTTTCTAAGTACTTTGCTGTTAAGCCTTAAGGGATGTCAGGAAAAATAAAATAAAATAAATACAAAACTAAACCAACAAGAAGGAGCAAGGCCTAAAACACATAAGCCCTGGAAACAGGTTCTGGCTCCTAGCCAAGAGTAGGGTCCACTTGGCCTTCAGTATGACTCTTCATATGTGGACTCACACAGATGCTCCAGGCATTACCTGATTTCTTTATAAGCTATAACAAGTCAGGTTGTCAGCCTTGGCTGAACTCCTCTACCCATCCCAAGGACTCTGAAGAAGAATCATTTAATCCTCTGCGATGAACCCACAACTTGATGATCTTGAATGGATAGATAGAGATAGATACACAGACTGGGAAGTTAAAAAGATCCTTAGGTCCAAGAAAGACAAAACACCTTGCAGTAATCCACACCCCATTTTCAAATTCAAGTCTTAAGGACTTCAGTGGCAAAGGGACTCCTTGCACCAAGTGTGAAGAGCTAAAGACGTGGCATCATTCCTGGCCACTCACAGAGCTGGAGGGACTGCCCTGTGATGGGGGGGGTCTTTTGTTACCAGATTGTACATGGGCATGGGTGGTTTTAGACTTAGAGCAAAGCTCAGTACTTCATAGTCAGCAACAAAATCAAAATATTTCTTACATATCTCAAAACATGGCTTCTGCTTGCTCACTGCCTTAATTTAGTCTAGCTCTAAAAAGTGTTTCTTACCCTAATGTCAGTTAGAAATCGATGTTTAGAAGATTTTCTGTGCCTGTGTTCCTCTAGATGACATTTGGAGAGTGTGTCACGCTCCCTGTCTCTAGAAATGACAATCTATTCCTGTTGTCCTTGAACAAGAGCCACTTTTTTTAAAAGAAAAATCACTACATGCTGCTCTTTTAAATTTTGCAGTAACTTCATTATTGGGAAATGTCTTTAATTTTTCCAAAGAAAAATAGCATTTACTTTTCTTTTTAAAATGTTTCCTGGTAGATTGCCCACGCCCCAGTGGATGGCCACGTACAACTGAGCAACACTAATTGGACACAGTGGACTTTGAAAAATTAAAAGAGGACATGAGCTTGAAGGGGGGTGTGGTATCGGAGAAGGTCAGGAGGGGGTGGAGGGAAGGATTGAGAGGGATATGATCAAGCACCTTGTCTATAGGTATGAATTTCTCCATGAATAAATAAAAACACCCTTTAAAATATCCAGGATAAATGTTTTCTTCCCCTCGTTTATCCAACAATTGATTCAGCAAACAAATGTGTGGTACTGTAAGACTGTCCCCCATGAATCTCTGAGTTAGCAAAGGGCAGACATTGAAAAGCAACTCTTACCAGTTAAATCCCTAAGCAGAAGGCACACGGTGTCTATGAGTCTCTGAGCTTGACAACACTCTGCTCATGGCATGCCCTCCAGAACTCAGGACCGGAAGCTACGTAATCAGAATTACACTTCATTTCTACAACTATCCCCTGTCCCAGCACACTCTGAACCCAACCTCAAAATCATCAGCAAGATCTTCTAGAAGTTTCCGCTCCCACATTCTAGCTGTGGAAAATTCATCTATCTAAAATGTCTATCGATACAGTTTTGACAGCTTTGGAGGGGAAGCAGGAAAGTATGCAGGACAAAGAGAACCCTTGAACCTCTTCGGGTCCAGGAGCAATAATCCCCTTTGTGACTAGTCCTAATGTAAAACGGCAAATGTCCCTACCCTGACAAACTGGATATAAGCCTTTGTCATCTGACATACAAACGCAGACTCGGGAGTCTGTGTTTCCCTTGTAACTAAGTTTTCCATTAGTCCCACCACAATCCTGCACAGCATGCAGCTCCTGTCTCCTTCCCCTTTAAAACTCACAAGGCCCAGTTAGTTCTTACTGTCTCTGGTGAGCCAAGGATCGCAATCCTAGCAGCTATTCCTTTCGTCTCTTGGCAGACGAGGGCGTTTGGTAAAGACGGCATATCACAGCACGTCCACAAGGACTCCAAAATATCTCCATGCGTCCTCTATTCTTCATAAGGGGAGCCGGGCACAGCTGTTTCAGTTCTCTGAGCTTGGGACTGAGAGGGAAGGTTCTGCCCCATGGGAGTGCGAACTTTGACCTCCCTACCCAGAGCATCTCCCTGTAGTGTTATGGAAGGCCTCACTTGCAACAGGTGCCAGCTGGGCTAGGACAGCCCTTCTCTCGTCTGTCTCTGCTCAGCTATCTCTCATCTCCACATCTTATCTGAAAGAAGTCACCTTCCCCAAGTTCACTTTTCCACCTCGTATTTGAAGTCGGGACCATGCTTCCCCTCCAGACTAATGCCACAAATAGTAGTACTCCAGGCTACCCTCCTAAAGCTTATATAACTGGATTTAGAATTAGCCTAGGGCAATGGGAGAAGAGCGCCACAGAGCCTGCCAACCTTACATGGCACAGTTTCTTGCCACATAGCCAAACTGAGAACTTGAGTCAATAGCACAAAAAAACTGTCTTTCCCTACATGGGCCACAAAAAGACCAGGAAGAACTCAAAGAAATAGAAAAAGAAGAATAGCAAGACCCGTTGTCTAGAGGCAGAGTGACCTGCCGCGGCATTGACGGGAACACTCTCAATGGCTCCTATCTTTGTCAGAGGCAGCAGGGTTGGTACAATTACTGGCAGCAACAGGGGGCAGAAAATGGAAACAGGAGAGAGAGGAGAATTAAGTGAGTCAGAAACAAGGGCCGTCCTTGAGCAGGGAGTCCCGGGAGCTCAGAGCAAGAGGGAGAGGGAATTCCTGCCACAAGCCAGCAGGGGAAATCCCCTGCTTGGGGTTACCACTCACTCCATCATGGACTAGGAATACTCAGTATTTAGAAATTTAACCCTCTCCGTCCTTACTTTCCTACTCTGGCTTCTTCAGTTCAGCCTTCGTGTTGTTGATAAAAGGCTGGTTCAGGCTGGCACATATACAGGTCTCAGGTGGCACATATACAGGCCTTAGGTGGCACACATATACAGGCCTCAGGTTCACTGGTAGCCTATGGTGGTCTATGTAGCAGAAAGTTGACCTCCCAAGGGACACGGACCAATGGCAAGGGCTACTTCTGACTACTGAGATTGGGAGGAAAGTAGGGATGAGCTGCTGTCATCTAGTGGGTGGAGGGCAGGGATGTTGGGAATTATTTCACAGTGTACAAGCCGGTCTCTCCACCACAAAGAGTATCAACTCCATTATGAAGTTAACACTTTACCAAAATAAAGCCAACCAAACCCAAAATACTATTTAGATTTATCAAAGTGTAATGTCTGGTCTTTAATTAAGGACATGAAAATCAAGGCAGCTCAGCTTCTGGGTGCTGGCAGGTGGAGTATGCCATCAATCCGGTCTCACCTGGCTCTAAACTGAAGTCTCCTCCAGCAGGTTCTTGGTACTCTTAGGAGCTGAGAACCCCTGCCACAGCTGTCCATAAGCTGCAGCTGTGTTCCTCATCCAGTGTCAAATGACAAGCAGGAGAAGAGAGTATGTTCTGGCAGGGCTGGCTTACAGCCAAGAGGTATTAAAGCAAGTAATTCTCCCCTGTAAAGGTTTTCCGCAAGCAGCAATGTCTTGCAGGGCGCAGGTTCCAGGAGGGCCCAGACCCTAGTCCACTCGGACTGACTGACCCAGGCAGGAAATGTCAGCTGTCTTGGACACCCCTATCTCCATCTGAGCACCATTTTACCGACAATTTCCTCTATGAGTCTCACCCACCACCAGGATGGCTTCCTTCTGAGAGCTCAAGAGGCAAGGATGTTGCTACGAAATAGGAGATAAAAGTGACATGGGGAATCCTCTCCAACCTGGGCTCCTACCATCTGGGTATCTGCAGGGCAAGACAGCCACCCACCTCCTCCACCCCTGCCAGGCTGTGAGCAATCACACCCACTCCCTCCACCCCCAGCAGACAGTGAGTTATTCCTCCAAGGGAATATTTTCTGAACAAGCTAGATAGGCCCAACTTTCACATTGCTCTGAGGTATATTAGAAATGCTGACCTTACAAAATCAGAGAAGGTCTCTGTCTGTACAGTAGGGGAGAACTACTCTGTTCACTGAATCTCCTCAAAAAAAAAGTCACACATGGGAGCAGATGGGAGCCACCAAACTGTGCTCAAGGAGTCTGTGGTCAAATGTATACACAAATTTTGCACTTTTTAACTCTCGAGCGTGAGGTTCAGTAATGGGAATGATGGAAAGGGACACTTTGATCACTCTAGGCTAAGAAAAATATAATTTCCTTAAGTGTTCTCTCAGAGAACTTTTAAAAAAGAATTGTTTTTATTTTTAATTATGTATGTGCATGTGTGTCTGTGGGAGGTTGGTGTGTGTGAGTGCAGGGCCCACAGAGGTCAGAAGAGGGCGCTAAGGTCCCCTGGAACTGAGCTGGAGTTGGTTGTGAGCCGCCCTTCAGAGATTCTGGGGATGGAACTCTAGTCCTTTGGCAGAGGGTCGAGTGCCCCTAAGCCCAGTCATTTTGCCAGCTCTGTGGCCTGAGTTTTTATGCTGTGCTCATTCACAGATGTAGCTCAACAGGTAATTATTAAAACAGGGTAGGGGTAGTGGCAAAGGTACACTGTTGGGAGTATGAGAAAGGTTTTTAATTATATTTTAAAATCTGAATATGAAAATGTACAGAAAATATACCACAGTGGAAGCATGTATAAAGTAAAAGTAACAATAATCCATTTCCCCTGCCATTTCAGCATTATCATAATGCCTCAGGGCTTTGTTTTCTAGCAGAAATACCAGATTTTAACACGCATTTGAAATCTGAGTCTCGATCAAACATGTTTGTTTGCTAGATCTGTTGTTAGCTTTTCCCCCAGCAAGTGCTGATACTTTTAGAACTATCTCTCATCTGTGTCTGAGTGTACTTGACAGCCATTATCTCATTATCTTTACCACATCCTGGTAAGGGCTAAGGGACATATATTCACCATCTTCCCTGCTCACTTAGAAGTCATAAGGGGTTAAAAATAAATGAGACACACACACACACACACACACACAGATTCACTTACTGCTCCTTTGACTACCCAGGATTCTGGCCAAGCTGCCTCCAAGGGAAAGAAAACATCTCCCTGGATCAGGATGAAGACAGCCTTGCTGTATAATACCCTTGTGCTAACCCTAAAAGACAGATGCAGGAGGCTGACTCCTCTCATTGTAAATAACTCTCCCATGAGTGATGTGCCACAGAAATCAATAGCAGGGGACGGTGGCCTTTTTTGGAACTGCCCGGGCAGTCAGCTGGAGAGGGGGCATTGCTAAGCCCAGGCACATTGCCTGGATCCAGCACTAAAAAACGAGCTTCTCAATAGTGAAGGGTGAGTAATTTACTTATTAAAGAGACAACTGTAAAGACTGATGCAAACAGACAAGCATAAAGCCTTAACTACACAAACAGAAAGCTTGGCTTGGCAACCAAAACAGCGAAAGGCCGTAAGCAGTGAAATCTCGGCTGTAGTTACTTCACTTCCCAAAGTCTAATGCCCCCTTTGTCCCTAAGATGACACGGGGACACAGAGAAATGGTATGCAGGGAGGGCTCTGGTGGAGATGGGCTTCCCACTAGCAGGAAACCCACAGCAGGAAGTGGAGGGGAAGCCTCAGCACCACCCTACCCTCCACCCCATCTGATACTAACCTGCTCGTCCATGAAAGACTGCAGAGAAGGTAATGGGGATTTCTCCTTTCGCTTTGGTTCTGAAACCATCTACATGGTTCTCAAGGCCAGAAGTCTAGCCGACCGTTGCCTACATCACATTTTCCCATGGTCATTTTTTTTCTATATTGGCCACAAATGCAGTGACGAGGGAACCTCTGGGAGACTGAGGATGACAAATGACTCTCAATGACCCCAATTTTAACTTTCAACTTATCTGAATGCAACCAGACATGGAAGCCAATAACAACAAGAAGTCGAAAACATCATTGCGTGAAGCTTGAGGTGATGAGCAAAGCAAGGAAAACAATATACTGTCACCCAGTGCTGTACAACGACCTAAAAAATAAAATTAAATGAAATAATGATGTCAGAAACTCCATCGCCTCTCCTACAGTCAACCATTCTATGGCTCCCAGGCCTGGTTCATCTACTGCTTCTGGAAATAACTATGTGTTGGTCAAATGTTCCTATTTCATATGTTCTCAGGGGCTTTCAGGACCGGGGCAAATTGTTTTTGAAGCACCATCCGGCCATAATGACCAGGTTACCACTGATAATTACGCTAGCCTGTCTATAGGTTTGTCAGCTAAAGAAATCCACAGACGCCCGTCATAATGAGCAGAAACCGACCTCTGGCACAGCTGGGCTGACCACATCACATTAGGAAAACAAGCTCTTTGCAATAACCAGTTCTGGGCATTGCTGGTTAAAAAAGACTAGTTTCCTGTTTTTCTCAGACTTCAGAATGTGGGTGTCACTATTTTTTACCCCACCCACACTTCTTCTCTTTAATTGTTGAAGATTAGATGCTGTAAACACCTAATCATGGGTCGTGTATACATATTGAAACCCTGCTTTAATTTCAGGCGGGGTTGGTCCATTCTGAGCCAGGGCCTCACCTTGGCTGAGACAGGACTCAGAGCTTAGGGATAAACTTCCCTGAGCCCCAGCTATCCCAAACAGCTACCCTTGGGCCTGGGACTAAGCTAGGAAGTTGCTGCAAGCTCCTTGCTATGTCCTTGTAGCTGATCCCAGCTACAGGTTGGAGGAGAAGAAGACTTAGGGATTGTTCTTACAGATGGAATTGTATGTGAGATTTGCCAAGTGAATCCCACAGTTAAGAGCCTACTGCCTGTCAAAGAAAGTGAACATAAGATCCCAACCTAGTGTCTACCTATAACCACAGAACCATCCTTCTCCCTCACTGGGCAATGCTATTTTTCTTTTTCTGGGGACTTTCAAAGACATGTCTGCCAAGTATAAAAGCAGCATGGCTGTTTTTCTGCCTGATCCTACCATTTCAGTCAGGCCCTGTTTCTAACATCAGTTCCTCCAGGCCCTCCCGAAACTTATCAACGCATGTGCATGTGGGCTCATGGCCATGCATGTGCAGCACATATACATGCACACACACACACACACATTCAGGCATAAACACATGCATGTGCATACATACATACATACTAATGCAAGCACAAACATAGGTCCTGTGGGAGGAGTGCAACATGATCTGTATATTTCTGGAGCCACCAGCACCTTAAACTTAGCCTAGGTCACAGCAAGCGAGTATTTCCTGAGCATTCAGTCTGGCCTCTGACCTCCCACACTTATTTGTAACCTGTGTCTCCCCTCCTTGCTCTACGTTCCCACACATCTCTCCGGAAAGCCTCATCCTGTGGTTTGTTTGCATCTGCCTTTCTCATGGACCAAGAACTCTGAGTGGTTGCATGCTGCTCAGGACATCTGGAATGTAACAGGCTCAGCACATGTGGAATGTAGCAGGTGCTCAATAAATATTGGAGGAAATGGGACAGGGAAGTGACTTTTGACTGACAACTTTGGGGTCAGGAACTACACAAGACCCATCAAAAAGAATCTGAAGAGGAACAAGGAAGACCCTATTAGAAGCAGATTTCTCTCTATAATTCCTTAACCAATACTGTGACTTTGGTTCACTGCAAACACAGTCTGAAGAGCTTCATTAGCCGAGAATATATACTCAGCACAAGATATTAAGCTTGTCTAGAAACAGACCCAAGAAATAACTGTTCCTTTTTTTCAAAAGAAATAATTGTTTAAGAAATGGTTACAAGTAAAATGTTTATCACTGTATTGCTAAGCAAGAAGTCGGGGTGTTATTCTTTAAAAGTCACTGAAGACAGAGGAACTATTTTGAGGATTGGGGAAGAGCAAGAACCTGAGCTTGTATCTGCAGAACCTACAGAAAATGCCAGGCACAATGGTTATTACTCCCGGAAAGTAGAATAGAAGGAAGTTCATTTATGGGCTGAGTCTAGCCTAATCTATGAACACTGAAGAACACACTAGGGAAACTGAAAACATTTTTTTTCTCTTCTAACTTATTTTAAAGGAGAGAGAAAGGATTCTATCCCTTCAGGCCTCTATTTCTCTAAAGAGTAAAATAGGTAAGAAAATCTGAGTCACAATCACACTTAAACATACACATATTGTTCTGTATGGCCCACTCCTGTTAATTACTACCAAGAAGAGAAACACTGAAATGGACCCTTGATGTGGACAAATAAATATACAGTAATTACTGTCTGCTTTGGGGATTTTTAAATTACTTGTACACATGCTCACAATGCTCTATAAACTACCCATTTCTGTACCTTCTATCAGTGGGAGGAAAGCAGGCTTTAATCCATCACAATTTCTGAAACTCAACTAAGAGAAACAGAAGCTGTCGACCACCATTTCAGAGTAGGCTTGGCTGCGCTATCAGGGAAACCTAAACTCACTTAGACTCCACTTGCCTACATCAGATAATTGGAAAATGCCATGAAGGAACCACTGACCACTCAGTTACCCATGATGTCAACCAAAGTCAAGTATTTTCAAATGTTCAACCCAACTCCCAGAGGACAGTGACTGGACAGATAATACTTTGTCAATGAGTGTGGTCACTGTCTCACATGCCATTGGACAAGTTTTCCCCGGTTACTACATCAGTTAGAATGGCTTCCCGGACTACTCACAAGATTGACTCATAAGGTACCACTTACATACATGAGGAAACTTGAGGAAACCAGTTTTTATGCATAAAAGGAGAATACCATATCTCAATAAACAAGGTATGATATAAAACCACTCCATACACAGGTGGTGGTGGCACACACCTTTAATCCCAGCACTCGGGAGGCAGAGGCAGACAGAAATCTGTGAATCTCAGGCCAGCCTGGTCTATAGAGCCAATTCCAGGATAACAGGGCCTACACAGAGAAACCCTGTCTCAAAAAACCAAAAGGAAAAAAATATAGCCCAAGACCAGGCAAACAGTATCACTATTACTTGTAGGCTTTAAACCACTGCCTTTTGCCACCATTTGGGTTCTGTGGGTTTTGCGTTGCTGGGGCTTTCTGTTGTTATGAATGTGAGGATATGCATGTATGTATGTATCCAAGCCAGAGGTCATCATCATGAGTCATTCCTCGGAAACCATTCCTGCTTTTTTGATTGATTCTCTCTTTGCGAGTGGGGACTCTCATTTGGCTAGGCTGCCTCACTGGCCAATAAGCCAACAGGTTCCAGGGATCCTCCTGTCTCTGGCCTCAACACCAGTGTCAGAGGCTCATTGCCACCACACCCTGATTTTATGTGTGTGCTGAAGGTCAAACTGGGTTCCCATGCGTGCATGCTAGGGACTTTACTAAATGAGCTATGTCTCCAGCTCCTGTTTCGGGTGTGCTCTGGTCTAACACGTATGCACATTCCTCCTATCCACTGTTGCTAAAATGTAATGAAGATGAAATTTTAATACCTCGAAAAGAAAGAAACCAGATCTGTCCAAGTCCTCAATGGACTGACTGCCCTTAGAGCTAGGCCTGTCCCGCTAAACCATCTCGCGTCATCTGAGTTCTAAGTTGCCAGGCACACACTTGCGGATTATAAATAGACAGCACTTGGTGTGTGGGACTTCTGCTTAGGAAAGGATTCCATTACAAAGAGGGCTCCTAAGGAAGAGGGGGGTAAGCAAAAGCCGACCAGACAGGACGGCAGCCTTGCTGGAGACTAGAGTCCCGTCCACCTGAGAGAACAGATGGCCACCCTGGACAGCTGCAGAAAGATGGGACGAGGGCAAGTGAGCACTTGCTCTCAACATGATTTTGAGCGACCAACAATGAGGAGGCAATACTTGAATTTTCCCATCGTAACTTAAAATCCTTCTTTCTGAAAAAAATAAAATAAAATAAAAATAGATTCAGAGAGTCAGTGTGAGGGTTAAGACCAACACTGTCTGTTAAGACCCTGTTATCAGTTGTTGTTGCTGTTCTGCAAGCTTGCCTTCTCCTTTCACGCTGCAGCAGTCTCTAAAAGAGCAGAGCCATGCTGCTGGGCTAAATTATAAAAGATCAGGGAGCAAATATCACGTATGTGCTGTAGAGGTGAGGGACCAATGCCATCCTCCCTCAGACAGTTTCTACAGGTGCACTGACTTCTTTAGACTTACTTCTAAAGAAGTAATAATAACTATTGCTTTTAATTATGTGGATGTGTGTGCATCTGTGCACAAGTGTGCGGGTGCTTGTGCTATCTAGAGGTGTTGGCTTCCCCCGGAGCAGGAGGTACTGGAGGTTGCCAAAGTGTCCAACTTGGGTGCTGGGAACAGAACTAAGGTCCTTGCACTAGATCTCTGAGCCATCTCTCCAGCCCCAAGGATAACGAATTTAAGAAACACGAACAACAGATTTAGATTTACTACTACACTGAATGCATAGGCACATATGTGAACATGTATACATGGTAAGTACAGATTTAGTTATATATTTTTCTTAGATCTTTTTCACAGTTCTATTTTATAACATCAAATATAATGAGAAACTGCTTACAAAAGAATTCTTGTACATTTAAATAAACTCCTAATTACAGTAGTCTACCTTGGGCTGCTTTAGTATAAATCCTAAAAACATCAAACGTTTTCTCTGTGTTGTCCTGACCATGACACATGAGACTGAATTGTTTTAAAACTTGATGTCTTTTTGGAAAAGAAACTTCTTCAAATTGCTTCTGGCTTTTAATAGTTATCCTGCATTAATAAATATAACCTCCTGAAAAATCAACAGCAGAGAAGGTAAAATATTGCAAGACGCAAGGGCAGAGCCCGGCAAATATCAAGTTATGAATGCAATTACAGACTCGGTTGAGATCTCGGAAGTAATGTAGAAATCAAGAAAGCTTAGAAAGTCTCTCACCAAAAAAGGCCAAATTCAATAGTAACTGTCATGCCAGTTTAAAAAGAAAGAAGAGAAAAGAAAAAGAAAAATATGAAAATGCAAATTCAAAGTCTCACAGTACAGTGCCTCACAGCCACACTCAGTTATTCACTTTTGCACAATGGACGAGTCGAAGTCCTTGTCCTGTCTGCATCTCTGAAACAGACTGGAATCTCATAAGGAAGAACACACGGGTCTTCCTGCAGGAGGCTTCATATCCCAGTGACAATCCAAGAAATAGCCATAGTCCACAGGTCCCTCAAGCATATCTCCAAACACCCTCTTCACTTCAATCTCATTCCAGGGATGTTATACAGCTTGTTCCAGTGTAGAGAAATGTTTGCCCAGCTACAGAGGAGGGCTGTATCGGGAGGCGATATGTGTGTTAGCAATTTTCAAATTAAACCTGCATGATTTACCTTTGTCCCCTTCCTTGGAAAGGGCCACCCAGTAAGCCAGGCCAGAGAAAGGGCTGCGGTTAGGGGCATAGGGGGCGGTGCTGGAGTGGCAGTGGCTGGGTGTTTCCTCTTTACTCTTTGCTGGTCTGGCAAAGGGTTTGCCTCTTCTGACCCCCACCCCCACCCTCGAGTTCCGTAGTCTGGAACTCAAACCTAACTTAATGGCTCTAACGTTGTTACCTCCGGCTCGAACAGCCTACAGTGGAGCACCAGAGCCTCGACATCCTTCCTGACAGTTCTAGGAGGAGCTTAGGACTTGGCTTCTTAAACTGTGGGTTACAACCCCATACTTTGGTGGTGAAATATTTAGCAACAGAAAAAAGGTTTCTGAAGCTCCATGACCAAAACCAAATTCAAGAACGAACGCGCGGTAGACCCAAGGCGTGTAAGGCAGTATTCACCTGTGCGGCGACTCACAGCGTCACTACAGCCTTGGTTCCAAACACACAGCATACACCCTTTGCACTGGGCTGCCCGAAACACAGTGGCTCAGATTTGAGACTATTGTCTACCATGGATTTTAACGTATCTTACTGTATTTACAAATATCTATGCTTTTATAGAAACATGAGTTCGTTATAGAAAACAAAGAATTTTAACACTTCCTACCATCATTCTTCCGCATGAAAGTATCTATTTCATCAACATTGCATTGGATTGGACTGCTTTCGAATATTTGATTTTTAAAACTGAGTTTGAGCTCCTGACGTGGGTCGGCAAAAATAATTCTGAATTTTGGCTTGGAGTTAGGATACAATGGCAAAACATATTTTTAAGTGGCCCTAAATATTTTATGCGAGGCAATTATACAAATAGGAGTTATCAGCATTGACAGGTTATAAAATTAAAATATTTATCAATTCTGAAAAATGTAAATTATGTTCTGTATCTGGTAGTATCAAATATTCAGCTAAGATTTAATTATATATATATGAATAAATAAGCCCATCTATCTCAATATACAAATTTGTCTTTACCTTTAATAATTCATTTTTAATTTATTAACTTATTGGTTTTGTTTGAATCAGGGTCTCATATAGCCCAGGCTGGCCTCATAAACACTATGTAGCCCAGATTAGCCTTGAATGCCCAATATTCTAGCTTCAACTTCACAAGTGTTGGGATTACAGTTATTCAGCCCCCCACACAGTGATAATAAAATTACATATGTAGTAAATAAATGCTTAACATAAGTTTCCTTATGGTTTATCATCAGTAAAGGTTTAATTTGTGCACCCAATTTGCATATCTATATAACTAGGGCTGCAAGTGGAAACTGTTTAGGAGGCCCTGACATAGAACACAAATCAGGAGAGCTACTGTTGCCAATGATATAGGTATATAGGTCCCTATATCACAGCTATTGTTGCCAGTGGTGTAGGTATATATATAGGTCCCAATACCACAGCTACTGTTGCCAGTGGTATAAGCATATAGGTCCCAATATCACAGCTACTGTTGCCAGTGGTATAAGCATATAAGTCCCAATATCACAGCTACTCTTGCCAGTGGTATAAGCATATAGGTCCCAGTATCACAGCTACTGTTGCCAGTGGTAGAGGTATATAGGTCCCAATATCACAGCTACTGTTGCCAGTGGTATAGGTATATAAGTCCCAATATCACAGCTACTATTGCCGGTGGTAGAGGTATATAGGTCCCTATACCATAGCTACTGTTGCCGGTGGTGTAAGTATATATAGGTCCCAATATCACAGCTACTGTTGCCAATGGTATAAGCATATAGGTCCCAATATCACAGCTACTGTTGCCAGTGGTAGAGGTATATAGGTCCCTATATCACAGGTACTGTTGCCAGTGGTAGAGGTATATAGGTCCCAATAACACAGCTAGCCCTTCAGAATGCACTGGACCAAAGACACTGACAATTGGGCTACGGCTACAGCACTACTACCAACACTCCACTAAGTCACAGAACAGGTCTCTGACTTAACAAAGAGGAATGAAGGCTCGTCAAGAAAACTGATTCCAAGCCAAGGACAGGTATCAGCCTACAGAGGGGCAGGAAGGACATGAAGGGTATGCACATGACTATGACCCCGTTCATTCGGTAAATTTTAAGCAGGCGGTATACACATGTGCTATGGCTCACCTTGATTAAACGCCCAATTCCTACTCTCTAATGCCCCGTGCTTTGCTTTTTAAGACTGCTTGTTTCAGAAATACGGGTTCGGTTCAATGTCCCTCAAAGGAAAATAGCAATGAAATACCCTGAAGAGAGAAAGGCCACTCTCACGGGTGATGCTTGACAGAGTCCTTCAGTGTTCTCTTCTCAGAGGCCGTAACCCTGTAGGAGTTAACACAACCACCTCTCACAACCTCCTAAGTCATCTGTGCTCACACCATAAACATTCTCTAGTTCCATCTGTCTGGGGCTTAGAACACAAAACTGGAATCTTCAAAAATAGATTCCTTTAACAAGCTTGCTCACAGTTCATTTGTGAATTGTGTTCTTGCTGTCATCGAGTTTTCATTGAACTCAAATTCAGCTGTCTATTTTTATAAACATATATGTAGTGAGGGTGTGAGGTGGGGGTACAGTAATGCAATCAGGTATAGTATAAGAAACACTGAAAGTAAGAAAAATCTTAATTTCATTTAAAAATGACCCAAAAAATAGAGTCATGTCACTAATGAAGCTCAGAAATCATTAAATTGAAATTACCAGAACAAGGAAAAAAATTAAAGATGTTAAAGATTTACCAACTTATTTTTACTGAGCTCGAAATCCCTATGGAATTAAATGCACATGGACACCTCGAACCATTAAATCAGGTGCCTGACTTAAGGCATCCTATAACTTCGGATGGCAATTTAATTGCTTTTTTAAGGTGCACATTTCAAAGATTCATAAACAGGAAGAGCGGAGCCCAGTATGCTGAAAACTGGCAAACTAATGAAATTAAGAAGCTCTAGGATGGAGACAGAGAACGGGGACCAGACATGGCGGAAGCAGAAAGGCCTTCACCCTCTTCCGTAAATAGGACTCTACCACCTTATTGGGAAGTATGACACACCTCTGGGTATCTTCAAAACCCTAACCATCCTTACGAGGAGGGAGCCAGGCATCCCTACAGCTACAACTCTGAGCTTTTGCAAGACAACGCCCCCACACACCCCACCTTGCAAAGGTGAAGAGCAAAACCAATGGGGAAATCAGGCCTTGGTTCAAATCCTTCCTCTGCCCTCGGCCTTGCCAGCAGTAACCTCTCCAGATTTCCATTCTTTATCTGTAAAGTTGTAAGACAAAGAACACATTCACTTTGCCAAGGAGGTGTCAGAAGTTAAATTAGATGGATAGCAGGCATGTTGTAAGTCTGACCTCTGGCTCTGCCGCAAATGAACTGTAGTAAAACCTTGGGCAAGGCATATACACTCCTGGGGACTCAGGACTAAGATGGTAATGATGACAGTAAATACCTCAAAAGCCAGTTGGAGAATTAAATAGCTTCATACTAGTTAGTCCAATAAATACCTAGCCAGCACTCCAGGCTCTAAGCACTCAAGAGATGTGAGCTATTAGGAAATTATCTGGCATAACCACCAGCACACAGGGCCTGCTCAGTTAAATGTAATTCCTCTTCCCTCTTCCCCAGCCACACAGATATTTTCTATCAGGAAGCAGTGCCTGCAACTCTACTTGTGCTATGGACTCTTCCTGCAAAATGGAGGAAGCACCAATCCTTCCTTCAGCTATTAGTCGTCTGTGTGTATCTCTACATCACACACACACACACACACACGGACGTAGGTCTGGGAGGCCTACAATAGTCCACAAAGCAGCAAGTGTCTTGCAGTTAATGTCAATGAGGAGAATGACTGGGAGAGGGGTTGCGGTGGCTAATCTTAGGACAGCTTAACACAAGCTAGTATTATCTGAAAGAAGGGAACCTCCATTGAGAAAATGCCTCCCTAAGATCTAGCTGTCAGGCATTTTCTCAAATGGATGAGCAGTCGGCCTGTTGTGGTAGGTACCACCCCTGGTTCAGTAGTCCTGGGTTCTATAAGAAAGCTGGCTGAGCAAGCCATGGGAAAGCAAAGCCAGTAAGCAGCATCCCTCCCTGGCCTCTGCATCAGTTCCTGCCTCCAGGATCCTGCCCTGTTTGAGTTCCTGTCCTGACTTCCTTCCCTGATGAGCAGCAATGCGGAAGTATAAGCCAAATAAACTCTTTCCTCCTCAACCAGCTTTTTGATTTCAAGGTGTTTTTCCATAGCAATAGAAACCCTAACTTTAAACCGAAGTTTCTGTCCCACCTGGTCTAAGTCTCTGTGTGTTTCTTTGGAACTGAACGGCTGTGGGATCGGGTGGGACAGAAACTTCCATTTATACCTAACTAATTCAGAGACTAATGCACCAGACTGTGTCAAGGGCTTTCTTCTCATCATTAAGGTAGCCCTTGGAAAGATCTGATTGAAGCACATAAAGATTTCTCTTAAACCCAACAGTGTTAAATACAGGAAGAGTAAGTGGGGTGGCTATGTCTCCATAACTGCTTGTAAAATCAATCCCTTTCCCTTGCTTTCTTTACAGAAAAACACATACAAAGCTATGCTCTTGGTGGGTTTTCAATTCTCCCCCAAAGGAACCCGGAGAAGAAAGACTGAGGAACACAATCTAAAGAGAAGTTATATGAATTCCAAGATGAGGATAATCTGACCCTTGTCTGCCAAACCTATAACCTATTCTACTAAGGGTAGTCAGGCTGTTTCTACACTAATATTATAACATGTGTGTAAGTATAAATATTATACAGAAGTATTCTGTCTGTATGGGTCTGTTTATATGAACATGAGTTTGGGCATACATGCATACACATGCAGAGGTCAAAGGTCAACACAGGGGGTTCCTCCTCCCTAACTCCCCATCAGTTTTTGAGACAGAGTCTTTCAAAGAACCAGGTGCTCGTCAATTTTGCCGGGTGGCTAACAAGTCCCCGGGATTTTCCTGTCTCTGCCTTCTCAGTGCTGGGATCACAGGCATGTGGCACTTTGCCTGGCTTTGTATGTGGGTGCCAGGAATCTGACTTCAGCAAGGTCTCCATGCCCTATGCAAGAAACAGTTTACCAAAAGCCACCTCTCAGCCCCAAAACATTTCTCATTTCTAAATAACCTCCTTTAGAAACATCATTGCTCACTCATAACACAGAAGCAAATGTTTCCCTCTTTTATAAGGTTGTATTTTCTTCTGTCTATTTTTCTATTGATATATTATTTAAAAATCAAGGTTCACAGACCAATAGCTTTGTAGAAAGACTGGTAGCCCAAACTAATCAACATTATACATTCATGATTCATCCCGTTTTTTACTATGTCTCAAGCGGCATTTATCACTGTGACATCCACAACTGCATATTTGGACAAACTACATGCAGAACAAGC
Source organism: Bramus lutescens (assembly GCA_001685075.1). Classification (NCBI taxonomy): domain Eukaryota; kingdom Metazoa; phylum Chordata; class Mammalia; order Rodentia; family Cricetidae; genus Bramus; species Bramus lutescens. The sequence continues at coordinate 18,032 of LOEQ01005132.1, forward strand.
GTCTGGCTTGAGCTGCCGTCTGCAAGTCAGTTGCTATCAGCACAGATTGATGGTGACAGATATGCTCTGAGACACAGAACCTGAACCCATTATCTCTGCCCCTTCCTCCACCCACTTCTCAGGCACTCTGGTCAGCAACAGCTGCAGCTGATATGCTAACTTGCTCAAGAAAGTGGCATAAATATGGAGATTAGATGACACGAAGCTGTGAATATTAAACATCGCTCTTCTTATAAAGTCTTCCTGAGCCAGTCAGGAAACTCATCAGGATGTGTGGTAGAAGTCACACAAACTACCAGTCACTTCTTTCAGTCATTGCCTTAATAGAACAGTGGGAGACAATTGTGAGATTCCCTAGCCCACTGGCACCCATCCTCCCTAATGCCGAGACCCTTTAGTGCAATCCTGCGTGTTGTGCCGACCTGCAAACAAAAAATTATGTTTGTTATGACTTCATAACTCCAATTTTCCTACTGTTACGAATCATCATGTAAATATCTAGTAAGCAACCCTAAAGGGGTCACAATCAACAGACTGAGAATCACTGCTCTAGAGTTTTTACAACACTGGAAATTGAGGTAGGATCCCATACACAAGAGTGTACTAGAAGAGATCATATATTATTCCACCAAACAAAAGAAGTTTCCAGAAGTTTCTCGGTTGCCCATCTATAGAGCACAACTTCAGGGACTAAATTTCACCATTTTATACCTGTAACCTGACACAGCTTTAGAACAGAAAGGAAACGCATGCCCATAATAGAAAACCAGAAAGACATCCCTTAGTGATACTGCTGTGTCAGTATTTCCGTTCGGGGGAGTTACACAACACTCAAACAATAGTCATCCTACTGGATTCTGGCTCACGCAGCCTCGCAGACCAGCTGATGACTGATGAAGGGTCAAGAGGGCAGCAGACTTTGAGTGCACAATATTCAATCCTTTATCAAAGATGGCAAGAGGCCATGTGCTTCAATAACGGAACAAATACTTCCTTTTACCATCTAGCCAGTTCCTTCCTCTGATTGGCCAGAGCTTCAGCTCCTGGGTCACAGTATGAAAGCATGCTTTATCATTAGCAAAATGTGTTTTAGAGAGCAAACATTCTTGAGCCAAGAGAATTGCCTACCTCCCTCAGAAAGTTAATAACCAGGTGAGTCTACTTGTTACCGTATGCTAAACTGCCTTCCAAAATGTCTAGAAATGAATTTCTAAAACTCAACCCTTCGGCAACATTCTCACTCATCATGACATGGATCCACCCAATAAGGCAATTAAGTTCTTAGGAGACACACAAAGAATATTCTAATCAGATAAATCTTGCAACATATGGCAAACTGCAATATTATTTGCAATTATTTGAAATTTTGAAGAAAACAAAGTATTATTATCAACTCATTCAAATCAAGGGGATCTCTACATTTTGAAAGAGAAGAGACAATATAATCAAAATGTTTGGAACTGTGGTTATCTGGAATTCTTTATGGGGATTGGGAGTTGATTACAAAACACTTATTCTCAATCCAAGTTGGGCTTGTTATAATCTTATGCTTTAATAATTGATAGGTGTATCTATAAGTATAACATCTCCTTTTGGTGAGCTTGCCAGTGTCTATTCAAATCTGTAGGCTAACACAGACAGGTAGATTTAAATACAGTGTGGAAGATCTGTGTCAGTAGCTCCCAGTCAGCCATGGTTTCTGTCAAATGTTAAGGCACACTCGGCAGTGTCTGCAGACACGTTTGATGCTCACCAGCAGAGAAGGGCAAGAATTGCTGGCATTTGCGAGCTGACTGACAAGGGATGTTAGATGCACCTTACATTGCGCAAGATTGTGCCCCACAACAAAGAAACATCTGGAACCAAATGTCAACAAGGCCAAGGTTGAGAAACCCTGCCCCAGATACCTTACTTCAAAAAAGCAAACCATTGGCAGTGTCACACCTTCAGGAAAGCTACTACTTCTCTGCAAAATGAGGCTCATGAAGGCAAGTTTTTCTTAAAACAGCATTACAGCTACTAAAAACTGTGTTGAGTAAAAACAAACCCGGTTGTTTGACAAGTGTATACATATCAATGATGCAAAAATTTCAGAAAGAAATGACTGCAAAACAACACGTAAGGGGAAACAATGCATTCAACTGTATTCCCAAAGTCAGTTTAACCTTTACCCTTCGACAAATATGAAATAATTTTCCACATTTAAATTTAAAATGCAGTCTTTTAAAAATTCTAAAGTACTATGCTAGATTTTCTCTGATCAATTTCCCGCATCTTAACCCATTTGATTTTTGAATGTGATGTATAAGACAATGCAGTTTTTTGGTTTGGGAATAGTTGGGGGGCGGTTGCTGTTGTTTCGGTGTCTGGGACAGTAACCAAAGTTGTGCACTCAGCTCCAGCCCCAGCCTGGAGCCCAGTTCCTAATGCTGGTCACTATTTTCAACATAAAGAACAAAACTAGAAAACCATCTTACTGCCTCCAGCAATGTAAGACATCCACCTAGTGATGGGGAAGTTCAGCCAATCAATCACATTTGGCTAGGACGTGGCCTCCTAGAGTCAGGGAAAATAAACTTGGACATCCAGGTGTGCCCGGGCCCTCTTCTTCCCTGCGAGCGCTGGACACTGGTCATGTGAGTTCACCGTTTTCCAATTATTAAACTAAATCTGTTATATTGAGCTGGTCTGGTTAATTCTAATTTACCGGTCGACCACGCCCATCACACTTAGCACACAAGTAAAAGACCCAGTTGAGTTGAATTCGGGCCTCAATGATATGTACATGAGTCATTTGCTCATCAACTTCAAGTTCACTGACACCTTTATCCCAGAAAGCCTTGGGTTAGAAAGCGTCAATCTGCAGTCTGAAGTCTTTCATAGTGTATGTTAAACCACTAAGAACAGGCTCATTATCTTCACAGCAAAAGGAAAAGACTGGCAGGGACTAGGGAGACAGTTCAGTCCATAAAGTGCCTGCCTTGTAAGCTCAAGGACTCAAGTTCAATCCCCAGGACCCATGGAAAAGGAAAGCCAAGCTTGTGCCTGTAAGCCCAGTACCGAGAATGAATAAGTTATTCCTGCGAGTTGCTGGCCAGGCAGCTTAGTCGATTCAATAAATTCCAGATAAAATTGAGGGACACTGATTAAAAATCAAAAACAAAGACTTAACAAGGTAGAAAGCACATAAAGAAAAATATCAGAGGCTCTCTTCTGGCCCACAGTAACATGCACACTTACACACTAACATGCTTGCATACACACACACACACACACACACACACACACATCAGAAAGAAAAAAAAAACACTGATCTCAAAGAGCACTTCACAGAGATTAAACGTAAACTGTCCTAAGAGGTCAGAAGAGTCCCTGACAATCCTCAAACAGCGGTGACCAGGCCAGGGCAAGAATGGCTGTGGATTCTGGCTTCACATCTTACAGGAGGAAGGGCCCAGATCCTCACTCATGCCCACCTTCATCTGCTGAAGCACAAGACCCCCACCACCACTCCTAGAGGATCCTGCACCAAGGCTGCCGCATGGCAGAGCAGGATCTCTGAACTGGAATGATGGGAACAGTGGCCTGAATCCAGGAGTTCTCCCTCCCTAGCTTCCCTCTGCCATGCACAGACCACCTGCCTGTGAGCCAGTCACTAAGAAATTCTGATAGACAATCTCGTATCTGAAAAGGAAGAGTTGTCATGAGGCGTCAATAAAACAGATGTAGCCCAAAGCATCAATTGGGTTTTGTTGTGGTTTTTTGTTTTGTTTTGACTTTTGTCCTCAGGAGGTTATGCTAAGGTTCCCCCTTCTTCCTCTAACTTTCCACAACACCTTCCTTCTCACCAACCTTCTTACCCCGACTTTCCTCTCAAAGACCAGATTCCCACCAGGGCATGGACACATCTGCAATCCTAGCACTGGACCAGTGGGAGGACTAGGAGTTCAAGGTCATCCCCAGCTACAAGATAAGGGTAGCCTGAACTACACCAGATCTTGTTTCAAAAGAAGAACAGAGAAACAGGCAAATAAACAGTTCAATAAAATCTGAACTAGACCAAGGCACAGTGCTGTAAACACTACAATAGCAGAGAACATCATGCCCTCTTGCCACCTACATTGACTACCCAGCGCCTCAAGTGTTACAACCACCCTCACACAGACCAACCATCTGATCCTAGAGTTTAAAAGCTGAGCACAGAGAGACTGCAAATTTTCCCAGTTGTCCCTTGGCTCTAAAGGGACCGAGATGATGACCACGGTATTAAATCCCAGAGCCTACACACTTCATCACCATGAGGAACACCCATTTTAAAAATAAATGTTACCTCTAAAATCAAACACAAACAAGTGTAAAGTGAGCCTTCCAATGAACAGAGACCAAGTACACACACGCACATGCAAAACTCACCATCCTCTACCTCCATCACCTGTGGCGCCCCACCTTTTCCCTATCAGGACACTGTTAGCACCAGGGAAATCATTCGCTTGCTGACGCAGCCTTCCTCAGGTTCAAGAGGAAAGTGCCCCTTCCATTGGACATATACTCACAGCCATGACAGAGAAGGCCGAGGTGAATAATGGACATGTTTGTTATGACGACACAGAGCAGTGGGTGAAAACAGGGCTAACAATGGCCATCGGAAAACTCGCTTGTTCCTGATCCCTCCCAGCTCACACAGAGTCTTTGCACACTCTATCTGAGTATCACCTCACTCTCGAAGAGTGCAGCATGCAGCCACGAACAGAAGGAACTCCCAAGCCAAGTGCTAGGAAAGCTGATGAAGTGCGCCCGTGTGCTGGCTCAACAGGCAAAGGTGCCTGCTGCCAGACCCAGTGACCTGAGCTGGATCCCCAGACCCAAAAGGTAGAAAGAGACAACTAACTCTGGCAAATTATCCTCTGACTCCCCCAAACGCACATGAACAGACTAACTACACACACACACACACACACACACACATACACACATATACATACACACAATTTATTAATTAAAAATACACTTAAAATATAGTAATGAATAAGGACCTTAGTTGCTTGTTTTATAACTCAAAATTCAATTTTGTATATTGTGAAGGACCAGAAAACATATATTTTATAATTCCAAGCTATTTTTCAAATATTTCTTTTAAGGAAGACAATGGGATGAAATGACAGCTTCTACATAAATACTATCTGCATTTTAGTGTTACAAATCAAATCCTAAAAAAATCTCCGTATGGAACATTGTTAAAAATCAATCACTAAAATACACACTTATAAAAGCATGAGACATATGCTCCCATTAACACCCTATTTGGCCCTCATCCATCTTTATCACTCATCTCCCCATC
>LOEQ01005132.1:23380-49438 GCA_001685075.1 Bramus lutescens
GGCTGGCCCTTGCAGCCAGCCATGGCGCCTCTCTTTGCCTGTGTCTACCAGACACAGAAGAACTTTGCATAAAGTTGAAACTCAGGCTAAGTACTGACTGGTTAGCAGATAGAAATTACGCTCTTAGACCATTAGCATATAATAAATTTCAGGGTCTCACTATTCATCCCTGGCTGGCTTATAACTTCCTATGCAAATCAGACTGGCTTGAACTAAGATCTGACTGTTTCTGCTTCCTGAGTTCTGCAAGGAAAGGCATGCTGGGCTGTGCACCCCCATGCCAGACCTAAACAAAGGCATTTTACAGCTAGAAGTGAAAGTATACAAACAACCAACTCGAAACTGAGTTGTGTCGTTACAAAGAACGACCACAGATTCAATGGTGCAGCAAAATGCTTCTCCTGAACTCTAAAGTCCCCACATTCAGACCCAGAGTGACTCGCAGGGAGAAGTCTTCAGAAAATTGCAGTATCTTCTGAATAACTGCCACTGTAGGAGAACACCCCAGGAAGTGGCTGACTGAGTGACTGGACCAATGTGTGGGAATCAGCTGATGTCTCCCACGGTACAGGTCATTAAAAATGGGGACACAGTGAAACCAGGAATAACCTCCCTTATCTTCTGTAGTTTGGGCAACCATTTCTAACCCAGTGAGTATATAACTTGGGAACAAGTCAGTGGTTAATTATTTACTGATAGCATAGTAGTTAATCTGCTTTTGACCAAGTGTTCCCAAACCTGAGGAACAAGGATGTCCGATGTCTAAGACAATGAGGCTTTGAAAGCACTTCCACAAAGCAACAATTTTCTCTGATACTTATGACCGACTCAAAACAAAACAAAGGTTAAGCCAGACAGCAAGGAAAAGGAAAGAGCAGGAGGGAGGGGAAGAGGGAGAAGGAGAAGAAGAGGATGAAGAAGAGGAGAAATAATTAACCAAAATGGACAGTGGGAAGTGACATCACTATAAAGTAACAGTTGATGCATCTTTTTCTGCTTGAGTAAATGGCTGGTATTACTACATCTGGTGGGTGAGAAGCCAGTGAGCTCACAAGGAAGATAATATCAGAGTCCATCCTCATTTAAATGGCATTCAAATCATTACCTAAGGACAAAAAATGCAAAAGCCCCTACCTGAACGAAGCTAAGAGATACATAGATATCTCTCATTTCTCCATGTAGCTATCTCCTGCATGGAGAGGCACAAATTAAATGGTTACCACATCTCTTCAATAGGAGTTAATTAGCCTCTTTGTTACCAAGATTGAAGGTTAAGGTAAAATTTCATAACCAGTGGGTTTCTTAGTGATTCCCACTACACAGTTTTCAATGTATTACCCCAGAGTTTCCCACAGTTTTAGATTGAGTCCTACTTCCCAATCCACTGTCCTGTGTCCCTGTATTCTTGAGGTACCCAGTCCCAATCTATCCAGGTGTTAATTCTCCAGGGGGCTGGTTACAAGAGCAACCACAGGACATACACACTAAGAAATGTCCCTTACTGGGGCTGGAGAGATGGCTCAGAGGATAAGAGCACTGACTTATCTTCCAGAGGTCCTGAGTTCAATTCCCAGGAACCACGTGGTGGCTCACAACCATCTATAATGAGAATTGGTGCCCTCTTCTGGCATGCAGGCATACATGGAAGCAGAATGTTGTATACATAATAAATAAATAAATCTTTAAAAGAAAAAGAAAAAAAAAAGAAATGCCCCTTACCAGAGGGGAAAAAATGCCTCTTTCACAGAAAGAAATTACTGTGGCAATACTAAAGTATTAGACAACACATGTATTTTCATATAGCAGGGACCCGGCCGAGGACACCGCATGGGAACATGGAATAGATTGCCCTGCCAGCAGTACCTGGCAGTGAACCTAACAAGTACTCCACAAGTTGCCATGCTAATTCATGGAACCTTCTGGAAATCCTTTACATCAATCCTCTTCAATTTTTGTAATGCCATTCACTTCAAATCCAAGCAAGATAAATACAGCAATAAGTATCTCCTTCACCCCTGTTTTTCTAAAATAAATGAATGCCCTCGAAAAATGGTGAGGCGGAGGACGTGGCTGTAGTGGAGCACTGATCTGGTATGCACAAGACGCTGGGTTTTGATTCATAGGACCTCTAACGCAGAGGAAGACAGAGTTACACGAGACAGCGCATTCCGGGGTAGGCTATTATTTACAATGACTGTAACTGGGTGCCTTTCGTGCTATCAAATGTTTTTCTTTCTTACATCTGCTTGAAATATTTTAAAAGAGTTATCTTTGGGAAAGGAGTATACGGTTACTCCTAACTCAAAGTAAGCATTTTCTAGCAATTCTGGAAGTGGAGAACTATGCCTTTTAAGTGCCCTGAATTCGGCCAGATTTCATAGCACTGGATTCCTGTAGCTGATCAAACAAGCCTGCGACTCCTCAACTCCTGCTCTTCCTATCCAGGCCCAGGGGGACTTTCAGAAAAGTTTCTAAAGGACAACAATAAATCACCATCCACATAAAACGCGTACACGAGGTGTCTTCCACTTCCTGAATGTTTCAGCGCTGACTAGGAACTCTCCTAAGGGTCGAAGGGGAATGAACAGCATCCTTCTGAATCAGAGTTCTGGGGGCCTGCCCGACATCAAAGAGAAAACACAGCTCAGTCTCTCAGGGAGCCCCAAGCAGAGCCCAGGACCTCAGCTGGGAAGTGGAGGACGCTCTGTACTTATGTCTTCTCACTACACATGGCTCCCTTGCACTCTGCCACTCGCTATTAAAAGCAGCAAGCTGTTCTGAAGATAAGCAGGAAGAGGATATCCAAAGCATGTAGGCAGGGTATTTTCATAGAGCTTCTCCGCATTCCAAATACCTGAACAGAGCGAACCAAATTAAAAACCCAACTCGAGCTTTGACCCGAGTTAATTGGAGAAACAATGCTTGTCTCCCTCTCCACTCTCCACAAACACATCTCGAACAAAAACAAATATCTGTAGCAAAAGCTTTCATAGGTTCAGTTACACATTATTTTAAAAAATTTTGTAATTGCATCGCTTTTTAAAATGTATATGACTATTTTGCCTGCATGAAAGTTAGTGTACCACGTGCCAAAAGAGGACGTTGGATCCTCTGGAACTGGGGTTATAGACCATTGTGTGCCACATGTGGGTGCTGGGAATCGAACCTGGATCCTCTGTAAGAGCAACAAGATCTCTTAACCACTGAGTCAACTCTCCAGCCACTCTTCTACAAATCTTTATAAAACACTGTATCATAATCTACCTAAATTTGAATTCTCAGATTTTTTTTCTCCAGTTCTGGCTTCTTAAATATATACCTATTTTGATTGCTATTTGTGAAGTTTGTTTGTTCCATATCAATAACTACATAGGCAAATGGTCTTAGGATTTTGAAATTCATATTCTGGGTGAAAGCACGGGCTTGTCATCAAATTAGAAAGCAAAAGCAGCACCCTGGATGCTGACATCCTTGGAGCATGGACTTTCGGAAGGGGTAAGGCTGAGCTACAGCCCATGAGTTAACGCATCTCAGGGTGGAATTCAACAAGAGCAAATCTCAGGAGAAAAGGAGAAACTGAGCAAACTGGTGCTGGTTTATAATTCTAGCTCTCTGGAGACTGAGGCAGGAGGATGAAAAGTTTGAGGTTAGTCTGACTAACTAAATAGTAAGGTAGAAAGTGAGAGAGAAACAGCTGGGGACTGCAGCCAACAGGAGAGAAAAGGAAGGACTCTCAGGAAGGGTGAGCCACAGGCCTGCAAACCTGAATAAACAGGGTCCATTTAGAGGGAACGATGGCCAACTGGACAGGTCAGGGACTTGGAGATGAGGTAAGTATTAAAATTGAGAAGGCAGGGCCGATGTGGGCTCACTGAGTTGACCTGTCTAACACCTTTGTCTTAGATAAGCGGAGCGGGCACAAGAAGGTGAATGAGTCAACAAGAACCCATAAGTACCCACTCCCCGCTATGCTCTTGGCTGAGTCCTGAGACACAGGTGATAATCACAAATGTCAGGAACCTGAGGAGCTCATACTGGGAAGACACACACACAAGAACACATCTGGTCATCCCTATAAAGAAACGGATGAGATTGAGGATGAGCCAAATGGTGGGAATGCAATCTAGTCCTGCCACTATAGGAATGAGTATAAAGGTTCCTCAAAAAAATAAAAAAAAATAAAAGCCCAAAAATGGACCTACCAATGGTCAAGTTGTACCCTTCCTAAGTATTTACACAAAGGACTCCATGGTGACATAACAGAGATGCTTGCACATCAGTGTTTACTGCTTGGTCACAATAGCTAAGCTACGGAACCAACCTTGGTAGACAACAACAGAGGAATGGATTGTGAAAATGGCTTATATATGCACAGCAGAATGTCTCTCAGCCATACATAAAGAACAAAGCCATTTGAAGGAAAATGGACAATTGTGTTAAGCGAATTTAGCAATTTAGCCAATCTCCGAAAGAACTACCAAGTTTCACCCACATGTGATTTCTAGATTTTAAAGAGATACACAAGATCATATATGCACACATACGGACATATATACACACACATGACATAAAAGCAGAAGTGAAACTGTGCAGGCAAGCAAAGCGCACAACAGGGCGGAGAAGGCGCTCAAGGTATAATATATATCCGAATGAAAAGCCCTCACGGAGCACTGTGCACAATGGCTATACACAGTTAAAAACTTTAAGGGTGAACTGAGGACAGAGGTGTCTGCTCAAACCTGAGTCACAAACGGCCCGTATAAAATGACATTCGAGACTTTAAAAAGGAGACGCCGTACCTGAGCGGATGAAAGTGAAGAGCTTTGCATCAAAGGAAAACAGTTCACTGCAAAGACCAAAGCAGAAACAAACTTAGCAAACTTAGGAACAGAAAGAAGCCATATTGGTGAGAGCCTAACAGGGTATGGGGCAGCAAAAGAATTGTCCCTGAGAAACACAGATTCATAGCCGTGGGGAAGAGTCTGGATTTTATTCAAAGGGTAAACATGGTCTATTGGGGGACTTTTAGCAAAAGAAAAAAATAATTGTTATCGATTTTTCCCCAGGTTACTTCAGGGAATATAGTCAAGAAAGACAGTTAACACCTTCTGGAACACACTATGCCTCTAAATGGCAGCTTTAACAGAAGCTGTAGCAGAAGAAACTTTGAAAAGCTCCACCATGCTGCATATCTTTTGGAAAATGATACAGAAAGACTTACCTTGGGTTATAGGAAAGGAGTAGACTCAGAATGAATTCTCAGCTTGGAGATAGCTCTGACAATAAAGTGCTTGTCTTTTACATGAAGAACCAAGTCTGACCCCATAACTCACGTAAAAAGGTCAGAACATGGCAGTGCACTGTTGTAATCCTAGTGACAGGGAGATGTAAACAGGCAAATCCTAGGCGATGGGTGGCCCACCCGCCTAGCCCGACCTAGCCTTATTGGTGAGGTCAAGGACAATGGAAAACCCTTTCTCAAAGACAGATGAAGCTTCTAATTGTACCAACGAGGTTGTCTGTCCTCCACAGGCATGTGGACATACACACTCAATTCACATAAGCAGGAGTTCACACACACACACACACACACACACACAAATGGGGGGATTAAAAAAGGAAAGAATTTATAGTTATACTCAAATTGTTACTTGAGCGTGGGTGGTATGTGTAATTATTCTATGTACTAGAAAGGAGTTTTTGGAATGTTTTGTGTGGCGCAGAGCTGAACAGAGACATCAACCATTTTTCTTTGTTTAACTGTTTATATTCAGCAAGAAGACAGGTTGAGAACTCAAGAAAATCTATTCACAGAGATAAAACTTTAACAATGAGCAACTTGAAACCACATGCTTACTTGGCATCTGCTCGGGAGTTGGTCAAACAAGGGGACAGAACCCTAATCAACTGCAGTGCTTAGGGCAAGAGTAGAAAGGAGAACAAGGAGGCAGGTGGGAGAAAAGTCTCATGAATGTCACAAAAGCTAAGAGAAGGGAGTGTTTATCATGGCGGTCAGCTACTCCAAATGTCTGTAGAGTTGAAAGGAGAAAGCAATGACCCTGACTTTGCTCAAGATAGATGGTGAGTGAGAAACCGGTGACAGTAATGCCATGCAAATGGGAGGCATTTAGAAGAACAAGGCAAATAAGAAGCCATGGGAATGGAGACACAGGTCTCTGCCTTCCACCTCCTATGCTGATTTTGATTCTAAGTTGCCCCCTACACCATGACCAATAAAGATCCCCTCAATAACTCTGAGTGAGAAAGACAAATGCAAGTAGAGATTTGCAAAATTGATCAAACAGTAGTGAACAAGATCAATTAAGTAAGTGTCCAGGTACAAGAGAGTGAGGCCGAATTGGGACGAGAATGATGAAGAGGACACCCAAAAAGCTCTGAAGAAGCACCAGGCCAGAGAGAGTCAGAATGGTTTCAAATACCTGATGGCATCCACAAAGTGGGGGGGAGAGAGCGGTAAAATAGAAAGACACTTCTGAAGGATACTATCTTGGGCCATGCCACATGAGGTCTCTTTTCAAGAAGGCAGAGTGTTATCCACCAAAGTGCCCACTTGGTCTCTTATTCTCCACTGTCATATGTTTTGAGCAGGCTTCTATTAATAATGTCCTATGCATCTTTCAACTTACTGTGCCATGTATGCAAGAACAAGCTCAAAAGGCAAACGTCTATTCTTCTATACAAAGTGTCTGCTTTATTCCATTAATAATGTCATTCATTAGTACTAATATGAATTATAATTAATAATAATTTATCCGCTGGGCCTCGGATTATTAAATTATTGTGACTACCTAGATCAATATTTCTAATATTACTCTGGTGAATTTTTTCAATTACCTACGAGTTACATGATGTACTGCTAAAATGTTCAAAATTTAAATCCCACTTCAGGAACATTTCCACTCAAGTAGTATTTGGAATTGACACGATACTGCCTCCCTAAAATGCCTTGCTACAACTTGTATCTCATTTCAAAGAACTGTGACTCATGATACCTTTGGTACATCAGAGAAAATAAAGAGAAAAACATCTAGTTTGATAGTTGAGACTCTTGGAGCCAATCTCCCTATATTTATGGAGCCTAATTCCAGCACTTGAAAGCATAAGAAATATTAAGAAAGCTGTTCCTTAGCCTCCTGGAGACCTGTGCAACTCTTCCCAGGTGGAAAGCATTCCAAGGGGACAGAAAGGTGTAAGAATGACAGCAGGGGCTTGTAAAGATATGAAGACTCTCTACCTCAGCTTTTGTCATTGCAAAGAGGTACCTCTTGGTCACCGGAAACCCGCCCACCACCAGTAGATGTGAACCATGTATCCACACCAATGCCAATATCCGGGGGCAGGAAAATTATTGTAGATTAAGGCCGTGCAGCCCTCTTGAAGTATGTCATGTAATTCCCATGCACATATTCACTTCACTAGAAGAAATTCTTAATACTCCAATTAATTGTCAGACTTTTTTTTTCTCATTTGAACCTCTGAGGCAGTCAATTTCCTCCAAAGAAACCCTGTCAAAATCCAAAAGACTTTAGCTTCCGTGCAATGAGAAGCTGATAGAATGTCTGATAGAAACAGGGCATGTTGTAAGATCATGTTAACACAGATGCATCAAGCATTGCACTACTAACAAATGTTCCTGACTCTAAGGTGTGTTTCAAAGCATGGCTCTATACCCTTCCATATGCAACACTTCCCAAAACAACCTCTGTCTGAGTACCTTATGTAAAATGTCCATTAATAGCACAACTCAGTATACATTCTGAAACCAGTATTGAGACCTAGAGTTTCTCTAGGTGCAACACCTGATTTCCTGGCATACCTCCCTGAAGAGTTTAGAGAGTGATCCTGGCCATGACCATAATCCATCCAAACACCAATGCGGGGGCAGGCACAAAGCACTCCCCATGTTCCAAATGAGGCCAGCAGACACTGAGGATGGCATCAGGGAAGTACACAGTGGTTTCTGTGCCTCCCCAGAAGTCCTGGCAGGAAGCAGGCTTTTCCCAATCTAGGAGAAAATCAGCTGGGGAATATGTCTCCGCTGACAGCCCAAGAGGGCAACTTCTAAGCAGTGTCAGCAAGGGGACTGCAGGGACACAGAGAGCCTTCCCTGCAGGGCTGCTGGAACCAACGATGCCACATCTCAGCATCCTAACTCAGAAAGTTTAGGTTCTGAAGGGAGACAGGGCTTCCAGGCAAGCTGAGTTCACGGTGCGACAAACACCTTAAACTTGAGCTCAGAAGACCTGACATCTATTATTGGCTCTGCCTCTCCTGCACGGTGAGGCACTAGCTAGGTAGGTTATTTAACTTATTTAACTTGTTTGATCCTCAATTACAGCAGCTATAAAGTGAGAGGAGAGAGCAATATCTGTCCCATCTACCAGATGGTCTCTATAAGGATTTACCAAGACTCTTTGTTGAAAATGTTTGACAAACTCTAAAGGCCTCTGAAAATGGTGACTTCTAAATTTTTATGAAGAAGAATGTCTTTCATTTACAGGCAACAAGTAGCTAGAGAAGGCTATGAACCTTCACATTCATCTATTTGAAATGTTATTTTAAGATGATCCTTGCAATGGATTCAGGAACAGCCTGATTTGAATCAATTGAAATATCCAGTAGATATTTTTCAAGAAAGAACATGGATACCCAGCATAAGAGATAGGAATAAATTAGAGATACATACTTCATAAGCTGCTGCCAGAAAGCCCTCATCACCTGACCTCTGGAGGCCTCCACTGAGAGTCCATATTTAACCCCATCGCCTTCTCGCACCCTCTTCTCCTCTGCCTCAGACTCAAAAGTCAGCCTGCTAACACCAGATTCCTTGCCCCCCTCCTCACAGTCTCTTTCCTCTCCTGCTGAACTCTCAGCTCTTGCCCACCGTCCTGGACTAACTGACTTTGGCTATCTCTGCGAGGCTGTCGTGGCTGGACACCTCGGAGCACCCTCCTCGGACTTCCACAGTCTTGCTTCTCTAAGTGACACTCTTATGCTCCTCTCCAAACTAGGCCAGTCTCCTATCCTTTCTGTTTTCCCAGGTAATGTTGTAATCAGAGCAAGGGCCTTGATCCTTGACTTCCAATGAACTCTGAGAGCAGCGACTATGTCTGGGTCACTGTTCTATCTAGGGATTAGCACAGAACACCACCAGTGTAGTGTGACTGCCTAAATCTGAAAGGATTTGAGGACTCTGAAAACCACCCATCCTATTACTGCTTTCCCTTTGGCTTCCACCCCTCCCCAGCCTCTTTGTAGTCTACTTTCCTTCCCAGTCTTAGGATGGGACATTTCCCAGGATTCCAAGCTCAGCTTTCCTGTTCCTTTAGCTCTTTCCAACAGAGATAAGTTCCCACCAACAAACAAGAGGAGAATGTCGGAAAGTTTCTGCTCAATATTCACAGGCACCCAAATCCAGATCCCCTACAACCAGAATAGAATTCCAGAGCTTGCACCAGGCTCTGAGAGGTGAGACTTTGCCCTGGTCCCCAAAAAGAGACTGCAGAGAAGGAACAAAGGTCAGAGAGGAATACAAGCATCCCAGTGGGGACAGCGGAGCCTCAAGTGGGAGGATCAGGCAAGCCTTTGCCACCAGAGAGAGTCACCAATGTGTCCTACATTGGTGACAAAGAGGCCTCTCTTCTTGGAAGCCTGACTGGCCTTTAAAGGCGCAGGTTCTTCAGAGCCTGAGTGCTTTAGAGCAGTAAAGGTGCCCTGTTCTCTCCCTTGGAGGCAGGCTTTCCACGGAAAAGAGAAAGCTTTGCTTCAGCTACTCATTTCAAATGGGAAACGCTGGTCTGCACTGGCGAGACCTTGCCCCAATTCCTCACGTGGCTTTCATGCATTGACTAAGTCTTTACACCTGTAAGTTACTAGGTCCCCCTTCAAGTCTTCCTGTAGTCAAAAGTCAAGGCAAAGCTCAAATTGCCATCCCGTGCCCATATCCCCATCTGGACACAGAAGTCCTTGCTCCACAACCATTCCAAAATTCCATTCTCCTTCATTTCTTGAACTTGACTTTGGGTCCTAGACTTCTGTTTTAGTCAAGTGTGAAATGCTCACCCTTTTTTTCCCCTCTGCTAGACTGAAGTTTCTTAAGGGCAGATGTTTTGCCTTGTGTCTTATACTTGTGAAATACTCAGATCCTTTCTCGCAGCTCACACTATATGTTCCCAGCCTTTCATAATTTATTCCTCCAGGAAGAAGATAAATTCTTTACCGGACTAGGCCATGTGACCTTACGAATTACCTACCTCTCCACGCACATAAACTAATCTAAATAACACAGGAAACCAACTGGGGATCTGGCCTTACCTACTTCACACAGGAGTCAGGCTATGGTCAGAAATGAGACATTTGTGGGCAATCCGTTATTTTAATATCTCTAAATCTCCATGGGAGGAAATTTTAATCTATTAAGGAAAACAAAGGCTTAGAAAGGGCAAGTATTGCATAGCATTCTATTGTAAGTGAATTGCTAAGTGAAGGAAGCCACTTGGTCTGAGCTGGGGCAGGAATCCCCTCCACAGAGGGTGACAGGTGACTCCTTGCAGCTGTCTTAACTTTTTTAAGGCAAGTGAGTAGTGTCATCAAACTTCAGTGGACTTAGAAGAATGTCCTTGGTGCAATTCCTTGAACCCCAGCACCAGCTCTAGAACCCTACGTTCAAATCTCAGAACAGTTAGATCCAAGGGTTTTTTTCAGCTCCACGCAATTCCTCTTTCTCCAACTGAAGAAAAAAAAAAGAGTACAAAATAATATTTCCAGTAAGAGTGTACTTGCCCCATCTACTCCACCTGACTCATGTCTCCCCTCACTCACCTCGTAATCCTCTCTGCCCTGTGAAAATATTTCCCCAAAGCCATCACTGGGCAGGAGTTCCAAACCCCGCCCCGGCTTAAAGGATGACATCTTGCTGCAGAAATCTAAGTACTTCCTGGTCTATCCAAACATCAGTCACTGGGGGCCTCTGCCAATCCTTGTCATAAGGTGATTAAGATAATACACTCGGGGTCATAGACACAGCCTCAACCAATTACCAGCTCGTTACCCTTATCAGGGCCACAGGAGGAGTCTGCCAACTCTTGGTGACATCAGACACATGAGGTGAGAGCTTTTCAGCTCCTCAACCCTCAAAGATAAGATCTTATGAGTGGGCCTGCCCCTGAACCATTGTCATCAGAATGGGCAATTTCTAATAGAGTCCATCCATCTACAGTGCCTCCTGGTTCTCATCTGTGCAATGGCTTGATGTGAAGAGCCAAGAATCCTAAATCACCAAGGTGAACTCACAAAGCATATACCAAACAAAATATAACTCCCCCGCCCACCCACATGAGCTCCATCGTAAGTTGGCCTTCTGATTTGTCTGGCACCTCGGTTTCCCGACACAGGCATTGCTTCAACTGTAGGTGCCTCTGAGGGGTTTCTGTTTATCCGAATACAATGTAAGAGTCAAGTGCCCTTATTTAAGAAAGAAAAGCTGTTATATGACCTCCGTGTTGAACGCTGTTATTGGTGTTCTTATGGTTCTGTACAAACAGGAATCTTAGTCAATGGATTGCTTCTAGGGACAAGGGGCTAGCAGCTGAACACAGAACCTCCTGGTGTTCTCCCCGAGTTTCTCCTCCAGCAAGAAGCACACATTAACCAGGAACCCCCATCAGCAGCTCTGACCCAAGCTTACCCTATACCCAGACTGATCATCTACAAGCAATAAAAGTATCTCCAT
Source organism: Bramus lutescens (assembly GCA_001685075.1). Classification (NCBI taxonomy): domain Eukaryota; kingdom Metazoa; phylum Chordata; class Mammalia; order Rodentia; family Cricetidae; genus Bramus; species Bramus lutescens. Next base: position 35,133 of record LOEQ01005132.1, read on the forward strand.
AGAAACCAAGTATATAACGACATCCACTCAGGGTGCAGGATCCGTTTTAGCAGAAAGGCCATTTGCAGCCAAGATCAGGTTTGCACATCAAATGCATATCATTATGTCTTACACCTTTAGAGTTTCACAATACTGAAGATTACAGAAATAAACATACATGGCAAGGCAGGCTGGGGTGGGAGGGGGGAATAGATTTGCATACATAGTTACAAAAATGCCAAAGCAGATTCTATTCTGCCAAAAAGAGAACAATTACTCTTACCCATCAGCATGTGGCCTCAAAATTACATTCTCTTCTCCAAACCCAGGCAGTCATCAGATTACCAAAACGAGGCTATCCTGCCCAAACTCACACAGCTCTTTTATGGAATAAGCACAATGCAGTCAAGGGACAAGCAGCTATTTCTCTCCACACAATTTACAATCTTCTGTGAAATATATATGTTTAATGAAGAATACATAATCCTCCTACGTGTTTGGTTCTGCCCTCGCGCTCCTCCACATGAAAGACTACACACATTTTAAAGAAAGGGAGAACTGGATACCTCCTCATAACATCCCCATAACCCAGAGCAGCGGAGAGTGTAAGTGTCTCAGCTAAGCCCCAAATGCCTCTTTGCACATACTGTCATTCTTCAGTAAGCAAACTGAGCTGCTAGTGACTCCGAGAGGATACTAAAATGAAATCAACAAACAACGGGTCTCACCCATGTTTTAAGGATCTCCTTCTAAACAGATGAGGTAGGAAAAAGCTTAATTCATTCTATTACCACTGACTCAAAAGGCATAGCTCTGAATTTCAATCTCTCACAAATTTCAAGTGATAAATTGCTTGCTGTGAGTCATGCTGCTTATCCAAGGAGCACGTTTTCAAAAGGAAAGAAAAGTGTTTTTATAGGGGAGGCTTGCGGTGGCACTGGTTGCTCTTCTTCTCCTTCAGTCATTTGAATTGTAAATGTTGCAAACTGAAACAATATGACTTGACAGGTGATAGATTTTTACCATGAGGAGAGCTCCTTTGAAAGGAACCGACAGAAATAGTTACAAAATGTCCCATGCCCACTTCGTGGAGCAGAATGAAGCAACAGTGCTGTGAACACAACGCATCCAGGACGGTTTCTTCACCCCACACATCTTTTTCAGGGTACCAGTGTCTGGGATTATCTCCTAATTTGGTTCTGAGGAGGCAAACCATCAAGAAAGTTGTTGCAGTAATACTGGTAATGCTACACTAGGAGAAAATGTCCTTATTTGGGGGGGGAATAATAAAATTGGTAAACAAAATCAGTAATTTTTTTCGTGATGAAAGTCATCCTAAAAAAACAGAAAACTAATTCTACCCAAATGAGTAAATGTTATCATTGCATTACAGTGAAAGGAGTGTTTTAATTTTGTCTGTCATTTAAAGAAACCAAACTAATAACTAGAAAAATCACCATACACAGAGAGCCCCTGACTCACATGTGACCCCCACCCACCTGCTCAAGCCCCGCCTCCCTTCACTCCACAGGAAGTCAGTCATTGCTTCTACAAACAAGGAGCAGGAGGAAATGACCAGGAGAGCAAGATAAGATAGAGAGGAGCAAAGAAGCGGTGGAAGGCAGATGGACAGACAGACAGACAGAGGAACCACTTGGGAGACAGCAGCACATATAGTTGCTGAGATGCTGGGACCAATCTCTCTAGTCATTTTACACACGTGTGAAAGGAAAACAAAGTGGAAAAGGAAGGAAATGAAAAAAGAATTCTGTGTGATAGTTATAATTCATTTCTGTACATAGGCACATATGCACAGTTCTTTCCATAGCTTGTCAAAATAAGATGCAGGTAAAAAAAAAAATAGTGCCAGATGGATAGCCAAATATCGTCAGACTAAACACAACACAAAATTCCCATTACTGTGCTGTGCCTCCTGGACATCTTAAATTTTAAAGCCTCTGTTCTTATTCATGATAAAAAAGAAATAATCCAATTGCTCATGGATAAATCAGGTCGATTTGAAAGCAACCCCTCAACTAATTTAAAAGAACCCCATGCTGCTCTAAGATCCACCCCAGAGTTAACTACCTGCTGCCCACAGCAAGGTTCTAACTATCTACTTTCTCTGGTCCCAAATGCACCTTTCCCCACAGGCAGCCACAGAGGAGGGCTAAGGAACTAGCTGAGCCAGGGCTACTGCAGTCCACAAAAGGAATTCCCCTCCCTTCCCCTCTTTCTCCCTCCCCTTTCTTCTCTTGTCCCNCCCCCCCGTCATCACTGGTGAATGATACCCCTCACTACCTGCCTTGATCAACATGGTGAGCCCCTGTCTTCAGGCATGCAGGGAATTTAACAGCCTGGAAATTCTTGTTGTCCATTCGTTGAGGTCACAGATAAAGCTAAACAAGAGCCGTGGTTCCCATCAATCATAAGTCACTCGCTGGTAGAATGTATGGAAGGAGACCTGATGTAAGCGAGTCACCGGAGAAAATACCCACTGATGACGCATATCCAGGCATAAAAATAGTTACAGGGCCCTCAAAGGGATTATTCAACAGCCTACATTTAGACTTCCTTACAACAGACCTGAAGTCAATGTGCCACAGTAAGTGGTTGAGTTTAAGTTCAACAGACACAACCAGGAGTGCTTGGTTTAAAAATGCTCCCACCGTAACATGCTGCTTAGTAAATTTTAGCATATCTTTAAAAGCATCAAACCAGTACCAGCCAGCTAGCTCATAAACAGCCTTCAAAGGACAACTCCTCCTTAGAGCACACCCCAAAACACTTGTCTCAAGTAGTCCAGAGATACATGGTCTTGGCTGTTTTCTAAACCAATGTTAGGAAAATAATACAAACTGCAGCTGGGCATCTTTTGTCTGTCGAAAACATGTTTTTAAGAAGCACAAAGCCTAATTACAAGGTGCACCCAAGAAACTGACACTTTGCCCACTGTCTTTGCGGTTAAAATTTTTTCAGAAGTGGTTGGATCATTTATAGAAATAATTACGGTGTGTGTTACATACACCTGCTACGTATGGATTATTACGTGTTAATTAAGATTAATAATGCATAAGCACTATCATTGTTCAACAAATGGTTGCACAAATGAAGTAAGATATGCAACTATCTTAACTGAGCAAGAAACAAGATATTAATGGAGGCTGAAAGCCTGGGTGGTTGGGTTATTTTTTATTATTATTCTTTAATGAGGAGGAAAATAACTTTTTACATTTGTCACAATTTTAATAGTTTTCAAGTCATCTGTTCTTTTCCCCTCCTACTCAAACATATGCACAGCTTGCTACCTGGCAGAATGGGTCCTTCACAGATTTTGCAGATCAGCAAAGGCTGGATTGGGGCATATTTTCTACTTAAATATCTAAAAATGTTCCTGTTCAAGTCTCCTTTAAGCAAATGATCCACCACGGTGAACAATGGAGGAAGCTGTCTAAGATAGAGCCTAAAATTGAGCTTCGGGATTTGAACACCTTGCCTGCTTGCTCTGCCGGCCTTGCTAGCCTTAATTAACAATGCTTTCCTAATGACAGACAGATTTCCGTTGCTACCATGCAAATTATCAGCCATAGAATATGGGTCTGGGATGCAGTCCATCTCTGGTACCCAAAGTTACTGACTCTCCTGCCCACGCAACCAGCGAAAAGCTCTTAGCAACAAGGCTGTAACTTTGACAGCGTATTCTGGGCTTTTATTTAGAAAAGCCTGACTTCTCTGAAACAGCTAAGATGACATCTTCCTCTATGGGTAAGTTCTCCACCACTTTCCTCAAGTATGATAACAGGGCTATAAATACAGGTGAAAATTATTTTTAGTTCAAAGATCTCACAGAGGGCTCGAATTTCTCTCCTATGCATACGTGTCAACAGCATGTGGCCTACTTTACAGAACCTAAGTGGAAATGTTTACCAGTGGCCCAGTCGAGGATCTCTAAGCGGTGTTGAAGAAACAGGCCTGCACTTCCATCCATTCCATTCATCCATATTGTCGTTCACTAACAAACAGCTCACATGCTAGCACTGTATAGGATGTGAGGCCAAGGGGCAAACTGTACAGGGTGGGTCTCATGTCAACAAATTTCAGTGTCTGGAGATATGTGTATATGTGTGTGTATGTATATATATACACATATATACATATACCTATATATAATATACAACAAAGAAAATTTAAGAAACAGAAAAAATAATCAGTTGAGACATAGTCCCCTTTATCAAAATGAGAATGTTCTTTAATGACTCAGAAGCCGAAATGATTTCACTAATTTTACACAGCTCTTGCCTTTTAAATAGCTCAGAGCAAGCAAAAGTGCCCAGAAATAACCAGGTGCCACTGTACTTCACACACCTGACAGTCTCTGGTCATGCTGGTCTATGCCTGGACAGGTCTAAAAAGTCAAGTCTTTTGCAAGCCCTTTTACCAATCACATAGACACGGCAACTATCAATACAGGGAACAAGACTGTGTCCCATAAATTGGCTCCTTCATCATTCCTGGTTTTAATAATTCCATATCCAATATTAAATTTGCTACCAGCAAAACATTTTTTATCCCTGTGAGAAAAGGGAACTTGCTTACTTTAAATCAGAAACTACATGATCATGATGAGTTTTATATTTCAATTTGCGACATCACTTCCTGCATTAGGTACGACAATTAAGAGCTTAAAGAAAACACCACCTGGGCTAGAGAGATGGCTGGGTGGTTAAGAACACCTGTTGCTCTTCCAGATGACCCAAATTTGATTCCCAGAACCCACATGGTGGCTCACAACTATCCATAACTCTAGTTCCAAGGGAATTGACACTCTTTTCTGGCCTCCAAGGGTACCAGGAATTCAAATGATGCACAGGCTTACATGCAGGCAAAATACTCTTGCACATAAAATCAATCAATCAATCTTCAGCTGGGCTTGATGGTATATACGTTTAATCCCAGTATTCAGGAGGCAGAGGCAGGAGGTTCTCTGTGAGTTCATGGCCAGGCCAGCCTGGTCCACATAATGAGCTCCAGGCCAGCCTGATCTACATAATGAGCTCCAGGCCAGCCTGGTCTACATAACGAGCTCCAAGCCAGCCAGGCATATAGAATAAGACTCTGTTTCAACATAAAAATAAGTTAATATATACATAAATAATAAAAATAAATAAATCTTAAAGGCGAACATAGCTTGAATGTTTTAAATGACAATGTACAATCAATAAAGCAATCAGTTTCATCTTTTGACACATAACCAAAATCATGAGCTCTCTAACCTAAGATGGGGTTATTTAGCTACCTGTACTGAACTGGAGACATGGAGGGAGACATAAGCCGGCACAGCATAAAAGGAACTCAAGATAGGAGAATAAATCCCTTGTTAGCATTAGACCCTCCAGAAGCCATATTTAAGTTCCTCCTGGACTGGTTAGCCTTGCTGGGGTTGATTGATGCTTAGGATATTAGCAGAACATAGTTCTGGTTGTCTCTGTAGAGGTGTTTCCAGAGAGTTAGCTGGTGGGAGGGGTCCGCCTTGATGGTGAGTGACATCATGTAGTAAACTGAGGGTTCAGATGGAACAGATAAGACGACCTGGTAGGATGTATTCCCCCCCACTTCCTAGTCGCCATGATGTCAGTGACATTAAGCTGCCACACCACACCCTCTGTGTCACGATGGATTAAAACCTCTCTAATTGAGAAAGAAAGAGATCCCTCCTCCTTGAGAAGTATTACTCTGGATATTTATCACCACAAAGAAAGGCTATGATAATACTATGTATCACTCATGAAAAATCATGCTAGGAAGTCTTTTTATACACGTTAAATATATCAAAAGTGGGAAAATATATTCCAGTTCAATATATCATGCTTAACAGAGGACGGTGAAATATCAATTTGTACTGTAGGGTTAGCTGCCCGTCAGTTGCAGGATCTCAGTGAGACTTTTGTTTTCAAATATTTTTTTATTGTAGCTTTGAGAAGTTTCAGTATTTATTAGCTGTTTTTCCTAATGCGGAAAATAGGATTACTTACTGAATTTAATTAAGTTATTGTCTTCTTTTTCAACCTGTAATGTACCTAGAAAAGTGTGTGTGTGTGTGCATGCACATGCACACACACACACACACACACACTTCACCACGTATCACTTCCTGTGATAAGGCCAAACACTCATGTACCAAAGGTGAACAGTGAGAGTTACCGTCATCCCAGCCTTAACCCTCAGCTCCCACACGTAATCACCACACCAGTCAATTTTATCAAGTTTCCTTTAGTCTGTCTTCTCTCTAACTCCACTGAGGCAACCTCAGTTTTAGCTTTCACTGTTTCTCTTTGGGTAAGCATAGTATTCACCCTTAAGCCTTCCCAAACTGCACCGTACAGAAATGTACAGAACCAAGGGTGGGTTTAATGAATCACAGATCTGTCTATGGCGTGGCTTCCACTAAAATTTCAAAGCAGCCAGAGATAGCTCAGCAGATAAAGACGCTTGCCAACACCCCTGAGGGCCTACATTCAAACTCTAGAACAAACATGGTAGAAGGGGAGAACAGACTCCTGAAAACCACCTACTGACTTCCTCCACACAGAGGCTACAGAACACACACACATAAACACACGCGCACACACACATACACACGCACACACATGCACGCACACACAATGGAAACTATTTTATAAAAACCTTTCCATGGCTCTGGGTTGTGGCACATGTAGTCTTGTACCAGGACTCGCTCGTGCTGTTGTAATTATTAACTCTTCTGTCTAAACAGCCTGTTTGCTTTTGAACTTCCTGATATCAAAGGCGACTGTATTTATTAGTTCCCCTCCAGTTCCCAGCAGAGTGCAACCGATGTAGATTGAACTATAGTGCTCTGCACTGACGTTATCACTCTTCCTATGGTCTCAGAGCAAACTATTACATCGGGTATCCTGGTTGGCTTCGTAGCCAACTTGACACAGACAGAGTTATTGAGAAGAATGGACCATAATTGAGAAAATGCCTTGGTAAGACTTTCCTATAGGCAAGCCGGCAGGACATTTTCTTAATTAGCGGTTCATGCAGTAAGGGCCATCCATAAGAAAGTGGTCCTAAGAGGTATAAGAAAATAAGCTGAGCAAACAATTAAGCAGAAGTCATCCATGGTCCTGCTGCAGTTCCTGCCTCCAGGTTCCGGTCTCACATTCCTGCCCTGACTTCCTTTGATGAACTGTGATGTGTAAAAGAAATAAACCCTTTCCTGCCAAGTTGTCTTTAGTTACAGGGGTTCTATCACAGCAACAGAAAGCTAACCATGACCTCATGCAATGATGTAACCTCTGGGACTCTTGTGCTCACAGAGATGCGCCTGCCTCTGTCTCCCAAGTTCTGGGATTAAAGGTGTGTGCCACCACCGCCCAGACACAAATTTACTCTTAAAGGGGCAAGAAGTACTCTGTGCAGCCTCTGAGGATCACGTGACAGTCCCAGTGCATCACCTCCCAATAACCTCTCTAAACACTGTATCTTACAGAGCTACTGAAGTCTCTTACTGTAGATGACTACAGATTAACATACTTGCCCTGCCTATTGTCTAAGGCTGCAGTCTCACTAAGGGTCCTGTCCCCTTGCACAATGGAGTGCCATGTTGGGAGTGAAGGACTGGACGGATGAAGAAAGTGAACCAGCCAGCATGATGTGGAGACACAGACTACAGCAGTGAGCATATAGAACTCGGGAGGAAACCTCAGCTCTGAGGTTCCCGTCTCAGCTCTGCTTTCTGTAGGAAAGTAACATTTGACCTCCTATCTGTCAGGCACTGCTACTTTAATTACAGCTTCTGAGTCTTCTCTAATAACGATCAAGTGAAATAAAGCAGGCATATAAAGATTAATGCAAATGGTATAACTGAGAGTCATAAAAATAATGTTTAACTCTCCAGCCCGTGTTATTATAGAGAACAATGCGCTACAAACAGAAGAACATCATGCATACGTCTTGCCAGTCTGAGTGCATGTCTGTAGGGAAGACTCGAGCTTGAAATAATTACAAGGATGGTTAAACTTCTATGTGTAAACTCCATTAAAAATGGGCCTATTATAGTCATCACCTGCAGGGCACAGTCTTCAGTCTTTGTCACCAAGGGGAGACAATGTTTAAGTGAGCTCGTATGTATATGAACTATCTCCTTAATTACACCAGAGGTACTATATGGACAAGGAATGCCAGCACTAGGCAGTATCTGAACAGTAGTTACAATTCATTTTTCTTCTACGACTTTCAATCATTAATTACTTCCCACTGTATCCATAACATCAGCATCAGGACAACTCCAAGATGGGCTGAGATTTTCAGGAAAGTGCATTCATTGAGTCAGTCAACAAAGCCATCGAGTCCACTGCCCTAAGCTGCTCTTCTCTCCATAGTCCAGACACTTTGGAAAGTTTCATGTTTCTAAAACAGAACCAGGGTTTCATTTATTTGTTCCCCTTAAAATTTTAGCCAAGTATTAGAGATGGTACCCTGTGCCTATATCATCACATACACTGAGTATGTGATAAGTACTAAGACATTAAATTAGTGGCTTTTGAAAGTATTCTCACCCACGCTCACTTAGCAAATCTTTGTGATACCTTATAAAGCCAGTGTGCCATGCAGTACAATTCCCATTTATAGATAAGAGTTGGGGCTTGAAGAGATCCTGACTGAATCTGACTGTATTTTCATGACAGAGAGGAGTGGTGTGTGTAATTGAACTGCACGTGTGGATCTACTTCTAACCAGCTGGGTGACTTCCCGTAAGTCACCCATCCTCTCTGGGCCTCACCCTCCTTCTACATAAGAGGAGAGACCGGGTGACTCACAGATGCCACCTACCAACCAAAATTCCATCCTTCGCAACTAGCTCTCAAGAATCATCCTTGAGACAAGGCCCAAGATGGTAGAGACCTAGCTGGGTCTTTGTTTCATCGCCTCTCCCTGTTGTTCCACAACTGAAAAAGTAGACCCAATTTAAGGAGTTCAGTCTGTTTGTGTTTGTTTGTTTGTTTGATCTTTATGGAGCATCAGATCCTACTTATTCTTGGATCCCACAGTTATGCCCAATCCAGAAAACCATGCCTCTACAGAAAGGCCAGCAGGAGTAGGCATGTGCAGACAGGTTCTGGGGTCCAAGGACAAGGGTGTGTCCTGGCATGACATTTTCTCCCTATTCGACCACATTTTCACCTTGGGCAGAGGTGTGCTTGTTTTGATGGGATTCAATCTTTTTCCATTTCTGTTTTCAATGAAATAATACAAAACCAAAGATTATAGCAAAGAGTGGTTCACATCCTCAGGTCCTGGAACAGGGCTCCAATGAACTTAAAGCAATGTAAGGAACCCACTCAGGAAGTCTTCCACACCAAAGGAGAAGTCATTTCCAGAGGAAAGCAAGTACCCTTGAGAGTCCACAAAAGATGGGGACATATGAACACACACCAATGCACAGCACCTCCTCTTTTGGGGCAGAGAATGCTCCCCCTGCACCCCTACAGTGGAAGCTGGACAGAAGCAACCTGACTGCCTAAAGTCTCTGGAGCCTGGCAGTAACCTGAGCTGCTCTAGGTTATTTTTTACTGATGGCTTGCGGTTCTTAAAGGGACTGTGTTCTAAGTATACATATCTGGACAAGGGATGCCAAATAATGACAAGACAGACGTGATAAGCCTATCTTCATTACAAGCAGTGCATAGAAACTAAAGAGCTGCTCTAAAGTGAATGCCCTAATGCCCTCTCAAAGGGGTCAGTCCTAAATCTTGTGGGGAAGCATCCCATTTAAAATGTGAAAGTGCTAAATGACCAAGAATCCTACTGGCTTAAAATGTAAACAGATGGCAGGCTATGCCCAAGGCTTTGTCCTCAGTGCCAGCCAACTACTTAAACAGGAGTAAGGAACAGATATTAGAATTGGAGACAGTGCCAGGATTGGCTCTACAGTTTTTATAAGAAGCATAATTATTACATTGTACAAAAAGCGAAGTTCAGTGAGAGTTCACAACATGCTCAAAAGTTGCATGACATGGCTGTTATACACACGAACTCACAGCAGCTGTAGCTACCTACACAAGACCTACCCAAGATCAAATCAGTTAAAAATTCCAGCATGGAGTAAGGCAGGGCTTCCAAGGCTTCCCCCCTACCTGGGGAGATAGACTGGGTTTGTTTTTTGGGGGGACAGTGAGTTGTTTTGTTTTATTTTGTCAAGTTGACACAGAATAAAGTTACATGCTGCGAAGGAACCTAAATTAAGAGATTGCCCCCATAATGTTGCTCTGTGAATATGGGATGTGTGTTTGTTGAAGGAGTGCTAATCTTCTTAATTGATAGTTGATGCGGGAAAAGCCCAGCCCACTGTGGGTGGTGCTACCCCTGGGCCCTTGAGAAAGCAAGTTGAGCAAGGCTATCAGCAGCATCCTCCAAGGTCCCTACTTCATTCCCTCTGAGTTCCTTGAGTTCTGCCCTGGCTTCCCTCGGAGATGAACTGTGATCCATAGCGTAAGAGAAAAAACCCTTTCCTCCTCAAGCTGGCTTTCGACACTGTTTTGGTCACAAGCTAGCTAGGACAGGAGCTGTTGGCAGGTGACAACTGCTGGGGGAGGGAGAGTCACTTTTCTTTAGGAGGTGGCTGTCCTGATACACTGCCCCTGGCTCCAGTGATTAGTGCCACACGTGTGCACATTTGAACAACACAAATTTGATGGTTTGTTTATTGGTTTGTTTGCTCTTTTGCTTGTTAAGGGTCTATTAAGTTGGGAGGGAGAAGCTTTGGAAGGGCTGGAGGGAGGGAGGGTGGATATGATTAAGATACCTTGTACACAGGCATGAAATGTCCAAAGTATAAATTTAAAATATTATTTGAAAAGAAAAAAAGTTGGGTAACCAATGAGTGCGGGTGTCTCTTCCACGACTCTCCACAGAAATGGTGCTGATTCCAACAGCAAATACCACTGGAAGAAACGATCCCACAAGACAGTCAGTCCTGTTACCATCCTCCTCCCTACACCGCGCTACTGACCTGGGAGGAGCAGGAATAATCCAGGAATGAGGGAAATGAGATCAAGTCATCAATGCTAAGGATGGTAAACCTGCGGATGACCTTGCCCAAGCTGGCACTACCGACTGAACTTCAGTGAGAATCACTGGGTACACCGAAGGGCATCCGCTACTTTCAGAGACCCAATGAGATCAATACACGTGTAATGTTTTGGACTGGATCCTGGCGTGAAGCCTCCCCCTCAGTGAAAGTGTTGTTGGTATCTGGGCTCTCCATATTCCTACTCAGCAGGTGTGTGATTCGATTGGCCTTGAAATCTGACAATGTGTAATCAGAAGACAACAGCTACTTGTCGGGGAGCTTGACAATGTCGACTCTAACACTCAGAACTTGTTCAGGCGAGTGACTGGCTCTCCTTCGGAGCTGAGAGAACTGGCGCTCAGAGGTGTTGGTAGGTTGTGTCTAGAAAAGGATAGGGCAGGGATCTTGACTGGGGTCTGACTTCCAAGTCTGAGCTGTCAATTCCCTCCTCTCAACTGGGGACTAAATGAAGGAAAGCCTTGAAGACTTCACAATGACCCCCAGGCCTCATTCTGTTCTGCACCAGTTAACTGTACCCTCAGCTCTTCCCATTAACCTTTCCCATCTCTATTCTACCTTGCAGCCTTGGTTTTTTTTCTTTTGAACTAATCTCTGCAGGAAGTTAACCATCCATTATCAGACTAGAGGTTACTCTACAGAGAATAAGGTCCCCTGTAATCCTCTTAAAATTACATTATCATAAGTATTCATTCTTGAGCCATCAATCTTCAGCAATGCAAACAGAAGACCACATAAATCGTGCCAAACTGCACAGGTGCACCGCATCTTATGGTTCATAAAGCATCTTTACAAATATTTGTTGATTTAGCCATCCTGACAACTCAGCAAAATGGTCCTCAGCCTGTCACTCAAGTGAGGAAATCAGCTACATATAAGATCAGTTGCATACAATTCAAATAGTCAGTACTATCCTAGGGTCATCCCTTGAATGTCAGATATTCTGATAGGGTACCTATCTGCTCCCATCCATTTTATTACCTGTAGCTCTGGACAATGCAGCTGATCTTTCTGGTGTCATGTGCTGTGCTCAGTAATGTCAAGATGAGGTGTGATCCCAGCCTCCCCTGTCCTTAATGTCACTATTGTTCGCTTGTGATGAGAATCTACTTTCAATTAACTTCTCAGCTGTTTCTCAGAATAGACCAAGTATTATCCAAAGAAAACAGACCAATTGGAAAACAGTCCAAAGCTTGAGCACTCAGAGAGTAGAAGCCACGTCTCAGGCATGATCTTATGGCACAGAGCACATTTTATGCACTGAGAAAGAAGTGGCCAGTGATTTTAATTGAATAAAGCTCAAGAGACCTGTAACTTAACAAATATATATATATATATTCTTTAATAGTCTATTTAAAAATAATAACAGAGGATATGACAATGCAAGCTATATTTCAGAATAACATTTATTAAGTATCCGCAGTGTTGTTTGAACAATTCCAAGTATTTTACTCTTACTAGTCTATCTCAGGAGTAATTCTGAGTAGGCACTGGTACTTCTTTCTCTTATAGGAGAGAAGATTGGCTCCAGCTAGCTTTGCCCAGGCTATAGCTAGTGAGTAGTGGGGTGATATTCTGAGCGCAAGATGATGGCATTCAGAGTAAATGTCTGTAACCATTCTACTACCCATCCCCATTGCCTAAATGGGGTCAGACATTGCCCTCAGACCTCACTAAATAATCACAATTACCTCAGCAACAGGCTTGATCTTGTAGAAAGTGAAGGTAGCCTGGACCACCGACAATTCAATATTCTAGAGTATATAAAACAATCTAGTTTAATTACTTACACCTATCTTATTCCATGACCAAAAGCATAACATGAAGCAGATTTTAAAAGTTGTTGGAAAAAAATAAAATTTGAAGTTTACATTTTGATTTCAATAATTATATTTTGACTTTGTAGCCAGTTTGCTTTGCCATGAGCAGTACTTTATTTCCCCCCATACAATCTTAAGCCTTCATATTATTTTTCATTTGTTGGCCTAAATTCATCTTGAGTCCATCCAGTGTCCACTGAAATTTCCCTTCTGCAATGAAGAACAGTGAAGGGAGATTTCTAAAGTCTTAAATTCCTAACTCTCTTTTTACCTTCCCTAATCTTATTCTCTCACCCTTTATTCTTTTTTCACTTTCCTTTCTTGTTCTTTAATTTGTTCCTTGGCCAAAATTCAAACAACTGGCTACCAGTACCCAATCCCATAGCTTTCTTTCAAAACATCATACTCCACAATTGGCTTCTCAAAGCTGTGTCTAGGACAAGCCTACAGCCATCAGCAGGGCCAAGCACCAAATCTATGTTTTTCAGACAGTTTTGACCATAAATGTACTAACACGACTTCTGTCTCCAAGCTCAGAGCACAGTGGCCATTCCAGGATTCTGCTCAACTGGTCGTCACATTTTCCTTAAAAAGCTCAACTTTCCCTCTCATTTGTCCACACATATCAATAGGTTCACATCAATAGGTGTTTCCTAGCTCCCCCCTCTTCTACTCTTCAGCCTCTCACCCCTCCTACACACAGGTAGTCATTCAAAATCATAACCTTCAGGAGGGCATAGTGCACAGCTGCCATTACATTGTAATCCCAGTTCTTGGTCCTCAATATTATTTCTCTCGTTCAATATTGATGCTTCCAAAAGAAGGAAAGACCAATAGGAAAAGTGACAAATACTTCAACGGGCTCATTATAAAACAGAGCAGCCAATAGCAAACCAATGTGAGAAAAGGAGTCAACTTCATTAACCAACAGAAAAGAGAAAATCTCCATGGCTACACCAAGGCATGATCATCATATGGGCAGAAGTGCGACATCAGAGTGGCTCGTCTGGTTCGCACATGCACTGCTGGAAAGGAGAATAAACTGACACATCCCTTTTTTTTTTTTTAAAGAAAAGTGGAAGAAGCTACTACAATTGGTACACACAAGTTCTTGATGAAGTAACTCCACCTCCTAGGTTACACCCTACAGACATGTCTTAGATTGTTCACAGAAGTACCATTCCTTGTGCAAAGAACCCAAATTCATGGATAGTAAAATGGCTCAATTGCATTCATTCAATGAAACTCAACTCTGTCATGAGAATGAATTGCTGGTACACAAAATAAAAATTCATCTCAGCCGGGCAGTAGTGGTGCATGCCTTTAATCCCAGCACTCGCGAAGCAGAGGCAGGCAGATCTCTGTGAGTTCGAGGCCAGCCTGGTCTACAAGAG
>LOEQ01005132.1:49448-65130 GCA_001685075.1 Bramus lutescens
CCAGCCTGGTCTACAAGAGTTAGTTCCAGGACAGGTTCCAAAGCTACAGAGAAAACCTGTCTTGATAGAGAGAGAGGGAGTGAGAGAGAGAGAGAGAGAGAGAGAGAGAGAAAATTCACCTCATTAACATATATTGAGTGAAATAAGACAGACATACACACAAAAGCAGAGCATCTGATCTCATAGTTATAAATCAAAAAAAAAACAAGCAAAACTAGGGGAGGCAGTGTAAAAAAAATCAGGATTTAACTACTTTTGGGTTCTACAGAGACTAAAAGGGACAAGAAAGTGCCCTCAGAATATTGAGTACATTCTAGATTTTGGTAGATCTGATGCTCAACTTGTAAAATATTTTACATTCCTTTCTGTCCATGTTTTATAACACACACACACACACACATGCACACACACACACACACACACACACACACACACACACACACACCGCTAGATTTGTTCTGTCCAGGCCCTTTCTTTAGAAACTCCTTGGTTTCCATCCCTCTCCTATGCGGCAGACACCAGTACTCTTGGGCCAAAGGCTAAGTCTCTGTCTTCTTAGACATACATACTCTCAACAAATACTGCTAAGTGAATGAGTCTAGCGGAGGAGTGCCCCTGGCCAGCTCTGTTCTATTTCATTCCCTTGACTGTGAAGTCCGTGTTTTCAACCTCTCTTCTGGCCTCTCGGGCTTGGAATGAACCTGAAGACACCATGGTAATAACAATCTGCTCTTGGAAGAACTGGCTTTGTGTCCAGAAATCAGTGTCGACTATTGCTTTCACCTCTCCAAAGCAGCTTGCAAGTCAGTGTCACCCCCACTTTGCAGAACAGGAAACCGAGGGTGCTAGGGGCAAAGGAACAGCTGTACCAGCACCCCAGTAAGCAGCTGGGAAAGTAAAGTGGGAAATCAGGTCATTTGATTGCAAAGCCACGCCTTTCCAGACTGTAAGCCCACAGATTCAGCAAACGTCCAATGTGGGTCACTGCTTTTCTCAAAGACCTGTCTGTCCTCCTCATCTTGAGCGGTCTCACCACTGCGTTACCTTGTCACCCAAGCCATAGTCACGGGGATCACCTCCTCTCTCACGTTCTTCACATGGACTCGGTTACTCAGTGTTGCTTCCCGAGGGTGACAGTCTACTCTGTATCCATCACTCTCGGCACTGCAACATTAGTCCAGGCTTCAAGTCTTATCTTTCTTTGGAGGAAGACTGTCATGGCCTGCATGCTGTGCCTCCCAAATCCAAATTCAGATACTACCGAATTCCTCTAACTTGTGTTTCGTGATGTTGCCTCATGAGGTCTACATAAAATCTAAATCTGAGCACGTCTCTCTTCCTTACCTACAGGATGGAGGTCACATCCGTCATTATAGCAAACCCTGATGGGCAGAGTCACAGCCAAGCTCTTCCTCAAGATTCTTCCCCTTGTGGCTCCATTCCTTCTCCATCCACCCAGCAAGCTAACCACGTGTACATGCTGCTCGCCCTGGGCAGTGCCTTGCTGCTTCCCTGTCTCCGTGTTCTACATACCACCTTCCTGTACCTCTACAATGCCCTTTTCCTGCTAGCTATCAAATTTCCACCCATCCTGCAAAATGCAAACAAGGCATCTATGTCCCTGTCAAAGCCTTCAAGCAAGGCTAAGGTATTGCTTTTATGGTATGGCTAGGTTCAGTGGACGCTTTGAGCCTCATATAGCCTGTTTCATATTGTACCGTGGGTTGTTGTTGTTGCTGTTGTGTTTTGTTTATTTGATTTTGTAGTGTGCAGTTCTCACTTACAGTACATTATTTCAAGGCAGGTATATATTTTGTCTTTTTATGTGTATTGACCAGCACAAAAGAGTTAACCAAAATTACCTGAACGAATGAATTAAGAAATAAAACCGGTTATATGTGCATAAATAGCTTGTTGTAGAAAATTTCTTTTTTATTTATCCTAAGTTATTTGTATGTGTGTTGTGTGTATATATGTTCGTGTATGTATGTACATGTGTCTACACACATGGAGAAGCCATAAGTTGATGTTAGGTGTCTTCCTCTATTCTCTATTTACTTATTGAGGCAGGGTCTCTCATTGAACCCAGAACTCACAATTTAGCAAGACTAGTTGGCCAGGGAACTTCAGGGATGTTCCTGCCTCCACCTCCCCAGTACTGGAATTACATGTATATGCCACCATGCCTGCCTTTTCCTTCTTCTTTTCATATGCATGTGCATGTACTATGCCCATCTTTATGTATGCATGCATGCTGACATGTGTGTGAGTGTGGGTATGTGAATGGTTGCAGCTGGGTGTACGTGGAGGTAGAACCTCTCAGCCATACCTCAAGCTAGTCTTCTAGGCAGCTGGCTCAGGAAATCCACTGTTTCTAACCTTCCTAGGCACACTCTGCATTTACATAGTTCCGGGATCCAAGCTTGGGTCCTTGTACTTGCATGCAGAAGACGTTATCAACTGAGGCCTCATCTTTGCTTCCAGTAAGTCCAGTGAGACTGTTCACAACAGAAACAACACTAGACCACGCCACTTCTCTTTGTGAATCTGCTAGCAAAGACCGTCCCTTGAGATGTGAAAACACCATTTGGCATTTGCACAAGGGTCTTCCAAGCACACTGTCACTCCCTCTCAGCCTCACCTCAGCTTTTTCTACCTCTGGTACCATCCATGATTCCGGCCAGAGATTAAAGTTGAGGGATGAAAAGAGTGAAGATCCACTGGAGGCTGGGAGTGGTGAGACATACTTCCAGCACCTGCGATGCTGAGGCAGGAGAATTTCAAAAGATTTCAAATTCCAGTACAACTTGAGTCAAATAGCCCAACTGTCTTACCAAAAAAAAGAAAAAAATTATATAGAACAGAATATTGTTTTTATTGCTAACATCTGAACCCAGTGGAGATGATAATCAATATTCAAGTTCAAGTTTTCCACAGAACAAGAGTAGTCTGAGACTTGTTATAGATTATTCTCACAGCAGCTAAAAGAGCAGAATATTCCTCCTTTATCTCCTGGATTGGGGAAAGTAGAACAAAGGTTGCTCCACCGGAACACAGACAGGGGAGGCGGCATCTGCCCTGATGAAGAAAGGAAGCAAAGGGCAGCTGGGACTTCTGGGGATGGGTGTGGCTGTGAGACCCACTGAGAGGAGAATTGATGTCTGAGTTACTTGCAAGGCCAGGAGAGCACGGGCAGAACTTCTCACTCCGTGAGCGCCTGGTCTGCCCTTTCCCACAAAGGAAAAAAAAAAAACTCAGTGGTCAGCAGCCCCTCTGTGTATAAAGTCACCATGTAGCAGTGCTCTCTAGAAAGAGGCTGGAAATTGGCAACCCAATGCCCCACCCCCACAGACACCTAAAGTAGCAGCATCCTTGCTGATGTTGCTATAGGGAAGAAGTGCAGCACTCTTGCAGTAGCCTTCCTGAGCTTCCTCTTTTTGTTCCCTTAAAGGGGAAGAGAAGAGGCGAAGGAGTGGAAATGACCCCTGTGGGCATCTGTGGTCTGTTATCAGACCTGATCACTGCATGAGCGCACACACAAGCACGCACACGCTCACCCCCCACACACACACACATACATACACAATAATGTGAGCAGGACTCAAAGTGCTCAACTTCCTTCCCCACAAACTTACCCCCAGCACCATGTTATAAATGCATTGGTGTACACATCCCCTCTCAGAGACTAGAGGCTGCCACGCGCCTAAACCTCTGCAGTGTAGATGGACGCATCAACTGCCTTTCTACGTCTAAGGCAGAGGTCAGCATCACTGTGAATAGTGATTGCACTTGCACTTCGGATTTGCTCTTGACTTCGTGTTTCTTAACTTCACAGCATCAGCACCACAAAAGCAGCTGGTGAACTGATTCTCGCTTTTCTAGCATCCATATGTCAATTGGCGAGCACATACATGATACATGAGCATCCCTGCACCTTCTAGAAGAAGGTGTTTATGACCTCATAACATCCAGAGAAGTTTGCAAGAAATGTAAAATATAAATAAACCCATATTTAATAAGCGCACTGAGATACATATCGAACATCTTATAGCCAGTAGGTGTAATCTCTGGCACGATAAACCTAAATATTATTTATATTGTGATAATTACTTTTTGAATAGGTTTCAAGAATCAAAATCATGTTTAGAATCCATTTTCACATACATATTCATCCACAAATTGTTTTTGGACCTGGTTTCAAAGCTCAGCGATTATCCTGCTGTTTGGACACTAAGTAGCAGAATCTGAAAAAGAAATGGTGTGATTTCCTTGCAGAAACAGCATCTCTGCCATCACCCTTCCTTCCAATTATAGACTTTGCATCTTGGCTTCTGCTAAAACAAGCGCAAAGGAGTTAAAGAAAGCAAGTTTGGGTTTCCTACCTGGACATCTGCTTCTGGTCCTAGTCACACCTCCTCATAATCATGAATCTCAATTTCTCAGGTAAATTCACCAATCTGCTGACAAGAAGTTTCATATTATAACTTCTCCATCCAGAGTGCACACATTAAAATGGGACTATAAAAATGGCTGAATAAAAAGGAATCTCCAGGTTTGAATAATGAGAGCAAAGACATGTAGAGAAAGGAGAAGCAGGATGTAGCTAACACCTGCTGGGCCAAGCTCCGTGAAGGTCCCCAGTGCTCAATGAAATAAAAATGTTTCCATCATAGCACAATTTATGACAACAGGCATGGGGCTGCACGCCTTTCATCCCAGCACTTGGAAGTCAGAGGCAGAAGGATCTCTGTGAGTTCAAGGCCAGTCAAGAAGGAAAGAAAGAAACAGAAGGAGAGATGGACAGAAAAGGAAATACTTAATGTAAGATAAATGGCAATGACATTGAATGATAACCCAAAGAAAAAATAGACATCCATGAGTCCAGATTGAAATCATCAACCAATAAAATGCATTGATAAATACCCCACCCTCACCCCTGCACACACTCTTCAAGAGAGAAAGCATAAGTTTTGCACAATTAAGAAGAGGCTGAGAGGAAAAACAACTAGTATCTTTACAGCGGAAAAACCTGGCAGCCTCTATCTCAACCAAGTGGTCAAGGCTGATGTCATCAGAGGGCAGGCATGATGATGTCGCATCCCCCTAACAAAACATAGTATCCTATACCCAAACTCATAACTTCAGTCTACAAACCACAAAAGAGTCAATCCTATATGAACCAAGTGGGGTGCATCATGGCATATAGTGTGCTATCATATGCCACACTGTAAACAGGCAAGCCAGATTCTTTCACTGTTAATCAACATCCAAATTGACAAGGCTCACTCTTTTTCTTTTCTTTCTTTTATTCTTTCTGTTTGTAGGTAGTGTATAAATGTGTATGTGTACATGTGTGTGCTCACCCATGCATGCACCTGTGGGAATCAGAAAGCCGTATCAGGTAGATCCCCCCACACACACTCTCTCCACTTAAACTTTTCCAGGACAGAGTCTTTCAGTGAACCTTGAGCTCTCTGTTTTAGCTAGAATGGCAGGCCAGGGAGCCTCAGGGATCCATCTACCCCCACTCTCCCACATCTGGGGTTACAGGCGCATGCTTCTATACTCAGCAGTTACATCAATGCTAGAAATTTGAACTCATGACCTCATATTCATGCAGTCATCACTTTACTCACTGAACAATTCTCCAGCCTCAGACCAGCCTTTTTCAATGATGATTTGGTGGCTTTTGGCTTTTGCTTTCATAGTAACTTTTCTTCTTTGTCTTCCACTGTTGTACACCAGATTTTTTTCTCACCACCACAGTGTCTACTAGCTACCATGCACCTAAAATTGATGAATCTGGCATCTACTTAAACAGACCCATTCTATTTCAATGGCTCCACCCTGCCGAAAACTTAATGGTTCAAGATCTTCTGAGCAACGTAGCTAGAACCCCATGCTATTTGAACACACACATTCCCATCTTTGGCCTGAGTGACACAAAGTGCACAGCACAGGTGGCAGAGTGGTGAATAAATAACAAATATGTGTGATCAAACAGGATGCTCGCAATGACACCAGGAAAGGAAGCATGCGCAACTGCTGAGCAACCGAAGTTCGGACTTCTAATGATCCCTTCATGAGAGCAGTAAAGAATAGAGTCTTTCCCAACGCTTCTCTTTTATAATAAAGAAGTTAAAGGACTGTACAATATATCACCCAGATATTTAAAATGTTGGATATTAACCACCATACTCCAACACATTAAGAATACTTCAACAATAATGTGAAAACCAACTTCTTTCGGGCGAGAAAGCAAACTTTCTACAAATTTACCCTTGTCAATGAATAAGTGTAGGCATTAAGCCACTGCTTCTGCCCTATTTCATTAATAAAGACAACATTCACAGGCTTAAGAGCTTTCATGCCAAGAGGGATTCAAGAAACCTGAAGCATAAATTCTAGGGCACGGTGTCAACAAAGAGATCCATAAAATCATCAGCACCCCCCCCCACCAGGACTGGGGAGTGCAGGGGGCTCCCAGCATTCACCCACTGACTTTGATAACTGATTTCAAAACTCCCTAGAAGGTGGAGAAGCGCTATAGTAGAAACTCTTTTGATTGAGTTTTACTTTAAAAAGTTCTCTAATTTTTAATGTCTTCTCAGAGTCTATGATGCTCCCCTCCCAAAGATTCTTCTCTCCACTTTCCTTACTGAAACAAAACGAAGTAGGAAACGCCAATGCTAATGCACATCATGCTAACGCTAATGCATATCACAGTAGCAATCTGCAGTCTGGAAAGATTATTCCATAGCAAGTGGGCCAAATGTCATCAGCCAATTTGCTCTATGTGTAAGGAAGCAGAGAGAATGCCTGCATGCCGCTACACAATGAGAAGGGTGAACTCACCCATTGAGAGCTACAAACAAATACAAAAGGTTTCATCCGGATGAGACTAGAATTTCTAGTAGCTTTTAGACTTACAAACTCTACTCTTGTGTCTGGAATTCAACTAGTATTTGATGAGTAGCTCCAAATGACAGGGAAAATGAAATCAATGAAATGGGGGCATACATGCCCACTTCTGGCTTTTCATGTTTTGAACTAATCACCGTCAATATATTCACCCATCTCCTTTAGAGTCGTTTTCAGAAAACCCAGGAACCAACATTTGGGGGAAACTGGCTCTGAAAAAGATTTCAGTTGTATATACGCTTCCCTTTGTAATATGTATTTCCCTAGAAATGTGAACAATGCAACATTTAACTTTAAAAAACTAACTATGAATAAAGCATATGAGAAACACAGAAGATGAATGTGATGTTTCATTCCACACATTATTACACACACACACACACACAAAAAATAATTTATCAGTATACTAGGGTAGAAATCTTAACTTGATATGGATTTCAGCTCACATATTCTTATATTCTTTCTAAATGAAAATTAAGACAACCCAACTGGGTGTGTGGTCAGAGTCTAATAAGCAGGCCTTTCTTACCCAAGAGAAAAAGAACTGGAGAATTCAGAACTTCAGTCTCGAGCTCCCTCTACTAAGTAAGCATCAACTACACCCATAACACTCTGTGGGAGAGCTTTACTACCTCCATCCCCAAAGTCTGCTCAGCCTAAGTGTTTCAGACATGCTGTCTGACACCCTCGTGCTATGTGTTATCAGTTTACCTAACCATAGGCAACCCATGCTTTCATATCTATGGATCTGGGTTAACAGTGGGCTATATGTCCCATGCACTGTAAGCAGGACTCCTTTCCTTCATGACTATTAAAAATCAATTAAGCTGTGTAATACTCCATTGTGTAAATGGACCACATTTTCCTTATCCATTCTTCGGTTGAGGGGCCTTTAGGTTGTTTCCAGGTTCTGGCTGTGACAAACAATGCTGCTAAGAACATAGTTGAGCACAGGTCCTTGTAGCATGATTGAGCATCCTTTGGATATATACCCCAAAGTGGTATTGCTGGGTCTTGAGAAAGGTTTTCTCCTAATTTTCTGAGAAATCACCATACTTTGCAGGCAAATGGATGAAGCTAGAAAACATCATATTGAGTGTGGTAACCTAGACCCAGAAAGACAATTATCATATGTACTCACTCATAAGTGGCTTTTAGACATAAACCAAAGAAAACCAGCCTAAAAATCACAATCCCAGAGAACCTAGACAACAATGATGACCCTAAGAGAGACATACNTAATCTACATGGGAAGTAGAAAAAGACAAGATCTCCTGAGTAAATTGGGAACATAGAGACCATGGAATAGGGTTGAAGGGGAAGGGATAGGCAGGGAGGGGAGCAAAGAAAAATGTAGAGCTGAATAAAATCAATAAAAAATAGAAAAAAATCAATAAGCTATAGAGTCTCAATAACTATGTAGATGGTTTTCTTGTTTGCTTATAATATTCTTAGTACAGATCATCCTTCAAAATGAATTAAAGAACAGCAATCTTCCATTATTTTCAAAATGTTAGTTCTCCTATAGAAAGACTGGAGGGTATACTGAATTCTCATCATTAAGTCAGAGTTGAGAAACAAAGTGTTCAGCTATCAATAAATTGTATTTATCAGATAACAGGTTATTTTAACAAGATTGTTTAAAAGTCAATTGAACCAATTAAAAACAAATGCTGAAGTGCATTATAAATTCCAGAAGCACTTCCCATTTACATAATAGAGTCTGAACCTCAGAAGTAGTATAGCAAATGCTTACCAGCACATGGAAAAAGTAATCCCCAAACATGGGCTGTTTTTAAGCACTACATAAATACAAAATGTATATCTCCTAATTTACCAGCCAGAAACACTGTAGTTAGAAATGGAGATCTATTGTTTGCCATTTTGAGGCATGATCTTCCTCTATAGCTCAGTCTGGTCAGAAATTCACCCTCTAGGGTACTGACTACAGCATGCACCCCACAACTAATGCAAAAAACTTCCTGAATAGAGTTTTCATCTACTATCCAAACTCTCGGTCAATAACTCTACATTTAATCTGGAAATATATGATTGATTAGCATCTCTAGATACTAACATCATAATTATTTTTCAGTGAATAGCACGGGGATTCTGTGATTCTGACAGAAGACCAAGTATCCACTTAAATATTAACAACCAGGAACCCATACTGCCATTAGGACTTTTCACAGAACACTGGGAATACTGATGAGAAGCTAGCCTCAAACAAATTACTCAAATACCAAGCCAACACTCCCAAAACCTGTGAGTAACAGAAAAAATAATTAACTAAATACATCATACCAATAGTAGAACTATGTTCAAAACTAAAAATCATTATTTATGGGCCAGGAAGAGGGCTTGGAGACTAAAGTACTGTCACCTGAGTTTGATTCCCAGTCCCATGAAAGAGGAGGAGACAGCCAACTCCTACAAGTTGTCAAGTGGTCCTCTGACCATCACATGTGTGTTATAATGTGTGTGTGTGCACATCCACGTGCATGCACATACACACACAGAATCAGTAAACTGGTGCAATGAAAATAATTTAAAGAGCATCTGGTATAAACAGAGTTCAAAGAAAGCTCTTTGAAATTAAATGAGAAGTAAATAAATTAGAAAACAAATATGACTAGTAAAGGAAAATCACCAAGACTAGTAAAGGAAAGTCACCAGGACTAGTAAAGAAAAGTCACCAGGACTAGTAAAAGAAAGTCACCAGCTTTTTAAATCTGAAGTACAATGATGAGGTGAATTTTTTTTACTCTGGTACAATTTTCATAAAAACGGGAAAAATACTTGCAAATAATACCGGGATTGTGTATAATTAAACAAATGCTCACAGTATTTCACAAACAGACATTTGAGAGAAGTAAAATAGTCAGAAAAGAGACTTTTTTGAAAACTTTGAACATTGTAGTCAAAATTGTGTGGCCATCAAAACTAAAATATGGAAATCAGGAAAAAAAGTAAATCTTTTCAACAAGACTAAAACTAAGGATTATAGGTAACTGTTTCAAATGTACATATGTAAGCAAAATGAGCATATAGAAGGAAATTTTTTAATCAAATTGCTGCAAGGCAAATGTTTTTTGTATCCCACAATACTGCTGGTGAGATAAGTTGTAAACTTGACAAGAACAACTGACCTGCAGGAATCTGGTAGGTACCAACATAAAAAAACCTCCCAAGTGCACCAACCTGTAAATTCCATAAACCCGTGTTATCGCGTAACAGAATTCATCCGTGACCAGATCTCTCAACCAATCAAAACTCAGACCCACCTGACATGAGAGCAAGTGTTCCACAGCACAGCCGTCTCCTTAGTCAGTCACCCACACCCAGGTTTTTAAAGTTGGTAGAAGAATGTGATGTTAAAGACTGTTCGCTTTATCCCCTCATTTTGCCACATTCATTACGTCCATGGGAGGTCATATACACCACCAAATCACACTGTTTGAATACAAGCAGCTCTCAACTTACAAACACCTGACAAAATCCAAAAATAAAACCAGCTGTCACTAACACCATCAGAGGCCTTGCTATTACCCCTGGGTAATCAGCTGTCATGTAGAAATTGCAAAGCGGTTGACAGAAGAAAGATAGGAGCAAGAAAAGCAGGACCCGAGAAGAACACCACACGGAAGAGGTGGCTCACCTCAGCAGTGTGTAAGAAACTATGGACAAATGGATGGACGGATGGACATCCATGTTCATCTTCAGAATTCCACCCTTGTTACTTGGTCCTTATCCTGCTCCCAGTACAATGTTAAAAAACCTCCTTCTTGGGCCCCTGATCCATGAACTGGAACTAAAGTTAACTACAAGCCAAAAGTAAATAATTGTGATCAACACAGGAGAGAACCGAGCCCAGGACCAATCCACAAAGGGATGTTTGGGTGGAGACAGGCATACATGGCAAAAGTTGGAAGCTGGAATCTTTACTTAATATCTTAATTATTATACAAGAAAGCAGAGAAATGAGGCCTCTTGGGAGGCATAAACAAAAAGATACAGACTAAGGCGAAAGTTGATGCAAGGCCTGGTTTGGCATGGGTCTTCCATTCTCCCCAAGAGCACCAGTTTGATGTGTTACTCAGGCTTTACTTGGAAGGCCATAAAGAACCATTCTGAACCCATCTGAAGCCTGGTCACTCTCAATTCATTTTACCCTGGTTACTGCTAGTTTACCCTGACTCTCCCGAAATGCCTTGTCTCTCTGTCATGTAAAAGTGTCACCCTCAGCTTTCTCTTTCCAAGGAAACCCCATCCTAGCAGCAGAAAGTTCACAGGCATTAAGGCTATTTTATTTTAGTTCAATGACCTCCACTGAAGATCCATCAGTATATTCAGTTGTCCAGCCTATCCTATCAACGATTCCCTGGGCAAACCCCTGCCCTTGTCATTTGGAAGCACATGCTGCTCACGACAGAGACCATCATTCACAGGGCAGGGTGTGTGAGTGGCGCTCTGAAAACTTCAACACTACCCAGATCTTACTCAGCCCTGTAAGGTGATCCTACTTTCGCCTGTAACATTCAGTCTTCCAGGAATGCCTGCCATCTTCCAGGCCCATTTTTCCTTAAAAAGATGAGAAGCATACTTCAAGGCCTCTGTCTTCCAGAGATGCTCACCTGTTTCCTTCCTGCAACGGGTCTTGATCTTCCCCTATGAACTTGCACTTCTTTCCTGCCTCCCATTCTCTCTTTCAGTGTACTGAGTTCCTGTGTGGCTGTATCAATGACACTAGCTTGCATACGCCCTGCCGACCCAAACAACACAAAAGCTGCTGCCCTTCCTGCATCATGCCTAGCCCATTGCAGGAATCAGACCAGGTATTTGAGTTGTTCTTAGCTGTGGCTGTGGTTTCTAATCAGAAAGGGAAAGAAATGATGGAAGAAAGAGGCAAGTTTGAACACGTAGCTTGGAATAAAATGAAATACAACACGGTGAGACCGAGAGCTGGTTAACTGGATCCTTCCTCCCCGGCAAATAGATTCAAGTCTAATTGGCAGGATGTTACTGGAAGGAAAAAGGCTCTGCCTGTTTCAGGATTTCACTGGGACCTAAAGCATGCCTACCTTAAAAGACTTCTCACCTCTTCCTTCCTCTCTCTGACTAAAATAAAATCTGAGTTCTATAGCCACTTGACAACAGATTCTTCAGCGAGGTGGAGAGGAACTCAAAGCAATTTAGCCGATTTTAAACACAATATGAGAAGCAATTTTTCAGTCGGGTGTGATGACACACACCTGTAGCCCCAGTTACTCAGGCAGCTGAGACAGCGGATTGCTTGAGCCTAAGTGTTCAAGGCCAGCCTTGGTTTTCTTATGTATGGGCTGGCACTAGTGTGCATTTTTCTAATTAGTATGTACGCTAAAATATCTACTTCTAATAGATGTACCATTCCCCAGGGAAATCATTAAGAACTATTAAAGGATAATTAGCCACGTAAAATATGATGAAACGTTAGCTATGTAAAAAGAGACCTCTTCAGATCTATATGCAACAAAAAAACCTATCTGAACTTTATTGACAACTTTAAAATAAGCTGTTTGTGTGAGGTAAGAACGCTGTATATTAAATAATGACTCAAAATTCTTTAGTGTTAGAACTACATACACGGGGATTTGCAATCCAAAAACATATATCCTATGTATTTTAAGGTAATTTAAACATGAAAATTGCAGGTGAGAGGAGAGCAACACTAATGAGCAACTAAGAGCGAAACAGGTACCAAACATGTATAGACTCAAATATCTGAGACTGTATGGACTAAAATAGGAAAAGCATTTGCCCATCTTTTCAGTCGGCAATGTCTTCAGTTCTGCACATAGATGACTAACTCTAACTCGTGCGTTTGTTTGCTCGTCCAGCTGTTTATTTCAAGCTCCTCTAAGATTCCTATGGAGCAGCTCCCAAGAGTCACACCTCTCATTAAGCTCTAGAAATGCAGCATCCGATGGAGCAACAGATCACTGCGGGCTCCTGGGGCCAACCCAAGGGCACCTCCATGCTCTTGCTGGTCCCTTCATCTTTCCATCGCTCCACCTAGTCTACATTTCGGTTCTGCCTTCTACGTGCCTTTTTTTCTGGTTTCTTGATGTCTTCTGCCTGACTTCGAGTTTTGACTGTCTGACTGTCAGTGGTTACTTTTGCAACCAATGTACCACCTGCTGCCAGTGACACTCTTCCTATGTGATTTCCAGACACTTCCCTAATTGTCTCTGCAGGGTCAGATCGCGAAGCCTGTAATAATTGATCCTGGACAAACAGAGTGAAGGCTCAGGGGCTGCTTTAGACCACTGTGGCTTGAGAAACCATCTTTGCTTATCCCGCCCTTTCTGATATGATAGTCTAGTGTTCAGCTGAAACTAGCTGACATGAAAATGATTTAAACAGATGATTTATGTTGGGGTGGGGTTTTTTTTTTAGACAGGGTATCATTCATGTATCCCAGGCTGTTCTCAAACTCACTATATAGTTAAAAACTGGCCTTGAACTTTTGATCCTCCTGCCTCTACCTCCCTAGTGCTGAGATCAAAGGCATGCAGCACCATGCCCAAATAAACAAATGTTTCTCCTACAAAATCCTCCACCTCATCTTCTCTCTCCTCCCAGAATAAGAAGAATAACAGCACCCCCAAGATCTTACATTCTTTAACAGCAACACTCCTTACCACCAAAAGTCATTCCCAGGTAGAGGCTACAAAAGGTATCGCAATATACAGATGACTATTTCTCAGAGAGCGGCAGTCAGAGCAGCTGTATGCACACTGCCTAGTTCACTCCTTAAAATTCAGGCATCTTGCACCCATCTCAAATCCACTAAATCACCTGTGTTATTGAACCTTCAGACCTAAATCCTAGAAGCACCCCTAGAGATTGTTTGGCATAACACAATTAGAAACCTCTGCTTTAAGTGGCCATCCAGTTCTTATGAAAGACGCCGGTCTAAGCCCTGAAATTCCCATGCCCTCTACTTAACTATCACAGTGCAGCCTTCGTGGAAGGCCACTCTCTGCATGCGACTGGATAAAATTAATTCTAGAAAGCTCAAGAAAATAAAGATCAAAGTCAGCCTCTACCCCGGGAGCTTCCATTATAATGAGTGCAAAACAAAGCACAGACATAAGAGAAAAAAAAAGAAACTTAAAAGCATCTAGAAGCAACGCTGCAGGGTATTCCAGGGCATAGTTGGCTACATCTACTCTAGGGAAGTGGGCACAGCCAAAACTTGGCAGAGTACTGTGAGCACCCAGAAAGGAAGTTTCTCCGGCAAAGCTGGCACAGAATGTGAAGAGGGAGACTTTCAAGCGGGTCTGGAAGGGATTTGGAGATTGCCAGACGACACTGAAGACGGAAGAGAAAATATGTATAGCCATGTGTCTTGGTACCACAGTCAACACAAAGAGAAAAAGAAGTGTGCTGCAGGATTATAAAATATCAAAGATACTGGCTTAGACAGAACACCCTAAAAAGAAGCTTTATAAATATACATTATCTTTTGAGCCAGACAGGTAGCACTGTGACCCCCAGTCTACGGCACAGAAACTAAGGACCACTTGAACTCTTGAGTGTGTCAGTCATTGTAGGTCAGGGATGAAAACTACCTAGTATGAACTCTTTTCCCAGCCTGATATTTTTCCCAGTAGGAGACTTAATAGTCATTTTTATTCCTTCCAAAGGATAAATCACCCAAAGCCATCCTCTTTCTCCTTTCCTCCATATTAAAAGGCCAAAGGAGAAAGAAAGAGCATGTGAAAGCATGCATCCACACCCATACATCCATGAGTCAGCTTGCCCATCTGTGTGTGTACATGGAGGTTTGCGTGTATAAACTGTGTGCTGGTACAAAGGCAGACGACGTCCCTAACAAACTACACATCATAGTTACTGCATTTTTCATATTTGTTTGTATGAGTACTTCCATGCTAGTATTTGTAACAAACTATATTGAAAAGTAAAAGCCAATCAAATTCTCTATGACTTAAAATCAAGAGAATTATCCAAATCCGTAACACTGGCTTAGTCCTTTGCATATTTTTTCATCTGGCGATGCAGTTCAATATGATAGCCACTAATGCCGTGGGACTTTATATTTTAAACTTTAAACAGCCCTGAATAAAATGTAAAGTGTAGTTCCTCAACTGTGGTAATAATCATGTTTCAAAAGCCTTAAAAAGGGCCAGTGGCTCTCATCTCAGGCAGAGCAGATATAGGATATGTCTATCATCACAGAGAGCTGTTTGAAGAGCAATTCTGTGAAGTGGCTTTTATTCTAGAAATACAACTACAGGTCCAAATATAAACAATCATTTTTGTTTCTACCTAAAGATGCACTTTGCTCCCTACTGATAAGTCTCCCCAAGCTGCTCTAAGAAAAGCATGTCGTTTTCCTCAGCAACTCCATAGTCCCTGTATGTCATAGCAATTCTCTGTGTTGCCATTTTCCTCTTCATGCCATAAGAATGAGCATTGCTCTTCACTGCTGTAATTAGTTCAGGATGGCCAGTGGAGGTATCCCGAAACACTGAGGTCTATCATAAACATGTTATGGAGTCAATAATTATGAATCAGGGCCCATTCTGGGAACAACCTACAAAATAAAAATATAGATGCAAAGGAAATATTTTCTAAATTGTAGACATTGTCACATGATGTAATCATTCACAAAGACCATATTCAAGAACAGTGAAGCTGTTACCTCTCTCTCTCTCTCTCTCACACACACACAGAGAGAGAGAGAGAGAGAGAGAGA
>LOEQ01005132.1:65137-75955 GCA_001685075.1 Bramus lutescens
AGAGAGAGAGAGAGAGAGAGAGAGAGAGAGAGAGAGAGAGAGACATACACACACCACACACACACAAATTCTCACGTCTTTAATAATACCTCACTTGCTTTCCTTTGCGGTTATAAACATTTTGACCAAATGACAATTTGGGAAGGAAAATGTTAATGTCAACTTAGACTTCTACATCCTAGTCTATCATTGAGGGAAGCCCAGGCAAGGACTCCAGCAGGAACTGAGTCAGGAACTGAAACAGACCACAGAGGAGGAAGGTTGCTTACTGGTTCACTTCCTCTGGGTCCTTCAACTACTTTTCTTATAGCCTGAGCCCACAGGCCTACAGAGGGCACCACCCATAGGGCTCTGGGCCTCCAACATTAGCAGTTCAGAAACCATCCCACAGACAAACCCAAAGGCCAAAGTGACAGAGAGAATTCCTCAACTGAAGCTCCCTCTTCCCAAGGGACTCTAGTTTGTCAAGTTGACAAAAACCAAAGCCAAACAAGTCAGGTTACAGTTTGGGGTTGGGCTGTGTTCATACCTATCCTGGGCCACGAGAAGCCCCAACGTTGCAGACTAGAGACACCCAGGAGGCATGGCAAAGTCTATTGATTATTGTACAAGACAACTGCCTAGGTGGTTTTCCATGTTTAAAAAAGAAGAAACCAAGTCATTTCAGAAGCAAGAATGAAAATGTACTCAGTACACGGCATCCAAAAAAGTACTGTCCTCTTATTCATGATACAGCATTGGTCTCTTTCCCTGCAGGGTGGGCAGAACCAGTGTTCACAGCGCCCTATGGGACCCGACTTCTTAGCTTAGGGCCAGTTTTCATTCTGACTCTTCATCAGACAGTTACATCATCTTCAAACCTCAAGTCTGAGGACCCAGAACACAAGACTTTCACTCCAAGTGCTGCCTCTAGACCACGGAAAAAGAAACTTCCCTTCATAATATCAGTTGGATAGATCCAAAGCACCTGAAATAGGAGCAATTATCTGATTTTCAAAGCCAGCGAGGGGAAAACCCCACATCAAGAGCTGCGGGATGGAAAGTATTAAAACGGAAGAGTAAGCTAATCCACGGCACCTCACTCCTGACTGTTGGTTCAGCCCAGCAAAGCACACTTTCCCGTGCTGAGCTGTGCACGCGGGCAGTTTCCCATAAGCCTTGGAAGCTCGCAATACCGACAGAGTCACCTAGCAATACCTACAGGGTCACCTAAGACCAGAGGGACGGGAGCTGCACAGGAAACGAAACCAAAGCAGCACCGTGACAGCAACTCGGATGACAACTGAGAGATTGGAGATAAAGATTAGGGTGTGGGGGACCAAGTGCAACCTCCAGAGGAAGTGAAACCTAGAACGGGGCTGAAGGCACCTCATTTCCCACAAGAAGTCACCCACTCTTGTCCCATCCCCACCTACACCTGCACCTCTTGGCTTACTCGCGGGCCTTCTTCACTGTGGCCACCACTGGTGGCTCCAAGGACCCAGCAAAGGCCCTCAGCAGCCTCACTCCCTTGTGCGATTCCCTGCCTGTACACAACACCTGCACTGTACCTGGAAAGGAAGATTCAAGCCTTTAAATGCTATCTTGCCTTCAATAGTTACTTTTTTTTAATTAAAATATAGCCACATCATTTCCTCTCTTCTCTTTCCTCCCTCCGACTCCTCCCATGCTCCGGTCCCTCTCAGATTCATTTTTCTTTGAAACCGTCACATATCGACAAGCATAAACACACAAATACAACCTGCTCAGTCCATTTCGGGCTCTCCATATGTCTATGATTCCAGGGATGACCAAATGATACTGGATAACCAATGACGGGGCTCATCCCTGAGGAAGGCTACTTCCCCCACTTCCAGCACACTCCCTGGTTGCCTGGAGCTCCCATGTCTGCTTCTCTACTGATGTTGGCTTGTTCAGGTCTTGTTTAGGAAGCCGTACATTGAGGGATCATGGGCGAAGCTTTCCTGTCACATCTGTGAAATCTCCCAGCACATTTCTGGGTCCTCTGGCTCTTACACCTATAGGAACCACAGAAACCAGGAAAGTAACAAGGGTCTATGGAGTGTGTGTGTGTGGCAGAATGTTAACTGAGTTGAAGAGAAGTCATACAGAAAGAGAAAGGATGAAAAAAATAACACTAAGCATGGTTGAAAACTTTCTATTTTTTGTTTACTAAAATGGCACAATAAGATGTATAAGAGGGGTGTGTGTGTGTGTGTGACTTAAATGAAGTTATACCTCTTAGGCTGACAATACTCCCACCAAGGGAGTTACTATCTAACAAAAAAAAACGCAATGTCTGCTGTGAAACTTCTCTTTGTATCAGTACCTATTTTTAAAAGGCTCCTAGAACTGCTCAGTGTTTGCCATCACAGCACACAGGGGTGTGGAACAGAGGGTTAAGCACTGGGTTCTGGTGTAGCTCTTCGGATGAGAATCTGGACTCCACTGTGGATGGATGTGGACACTCCGCAGCCTGCCTAGATTCCTTGAGCCTCCAGTTTTTCATCTGTCCTTTGTGATTTTACACCATCGAACACAGGCTGCCCACCTATTCTAAGACAGAAGCATTTTTCTATATATGTTAAATTTCCGAAATCAACATGAATCTTACTATCAACGGCTTCTTCCAACTAACCACAAGCCCTGTGCTTCCTCATTAAAGCTACATCAAATAACACCTTTGGTGGTACTTTAGTCTCTATGAAATATGGAAGAAACTACATCCTAAGGTTTAAGTAAAGATTAAAATTGTAGACATAGGTAACATATTTAAATTGGCCATTCTTGAATAAGCTGATCCATTATTATTAATTATTATTATTAAACTAATGATTGTGAACATGAACACAATCATAAGAGATAATTTTGCTCACATATTGTTCATTAAAATGGCATAGGGTACCGTGGTAGTATATTCTTCTAGTCCTAGTTACTCTTGAGGCTATAGAAGGAAGTTCACTAAAGCCCAAGAGTTTGAGGACAGCCTGGAAAACTCTGTAAGACCTAGTCTCAGATTTAAAAAGGAAAATGGTGGTGGGTCCAGAGATGGATGTCAGGAAGCTAAGTGTCTAATCCAAACATCAGGGCTTCCCAGCACCTGGCACACTGCCTGCTACATAGGAAGGTTCCAGAAAATAACTGAAGACTGAATGAATACTCTCTTTTCCCCAGACTCTCTCTACCTCCACTGCCCAGAAATTTAATTCCTAATCTGCATCCACCACAAGAGAATTTCATCCTCTTGTGG
Source organism: Bramus lutescens (assembly GCA_001685075.1). Lineage (NCBI taxonomy): Eukaryota > Metazoa > Chordata > Mammalia > Rodentia > Cricetidae > Bramus > Bramus lutescens. The sequence goes on from LOEQ01005132.1 coordinate 68,388, forward strand.
AGGATGAGGAAGAGGGAAAGGAGGGAGGGTGGAGGGGAGAAGGAGGAAGAAGAAAGGAAAAACAAATTTTCATTTTATTCTCTTCCCATTTTGCCTTCTTCCTATTGCTATACATTAAGCTTGATCTGAACCTTACTGGGCCGGATAATCCTGTCTAGAATGGAACTGTGTCTGTATTGAAGCTAAATGCCACAGAAAGCATTACATAAGAAGAAATCCTCGCAGAGCTTAGAGTCCTCCTTATATACACTAAGCTTTACCTACGTATATATTACACACACACACACAGGTCTTGAGTGCAGACTCCCCCAGAATATAACCTTATTTAGAAAACGAGTCATTGCAAATGTCATTAGTGAAGATGATGTCATACTGGAGTGAGGTTGCCTGTTAATCCAATATGCCTGGTGTCCTTAGAAGACAGACACACAGAGAGAATGTTATGTGAAGACAGGGGCAGAAAGGAGAGTGATGACAAGCCAGAACATGCCCATGATCACCAGCTGTCACCAGGAGCTGGGACTGGAAGCTCATGACCGGGGTCTTCCTCCCAGTCTTCTGAAGGCCCTAGACCTACTGACAGCCGGACTTCATATATTCAGACCACAGAAGAAGCCTGTGGGAACCTATTGTTCCAGCCTCCTTGTGTGTGGTACTAGAGCCCAGCAGTCTTAGTAAACATGTGCACATCCCAGCTACTTACATACTGTCATGGTGGCTCCACTGCACCGCTCTTTTCTAGACAGTGTTGCCTAATTTGTCTTGTGGCCTCACCTCACATCCAACCTCAAAGCCGGAAAGCTTCAGAGCCAGCCCCGCACCCTTTCTTATGCCTCTTGCATTCCCATTGGCCACCATCAAGGGGCTGGTGGCTCCCACATTTCAGTCTCAACCCTTTCTCTTTTCTGTACCTACAGATTCAGCCTGGTCATTTGACACTGGATTACTTGCTGACTCGGTCATTCAAAACCACCTTAAATCCAGCAAAACCAAAGTCAGAAGCCTGTTTTGCCTTGCCTTCAGTGAGCCCTATCTCAGTGAATGGCACCTCTACCCCTTCCAATGCAACAGTCAAATGCCTATAGTACGTTCAGGGCAATTTCGCTCTGTTTCCAGCCCACCATCAAGTCCTGGAAGATTCTCCTTTGAGAAGTCACTCTAACTTCTCCTGTCTCCCCGCCTTCCTCTACCCTCCTCCTCTACCACTCTAGTTAGGTGATCACAGTAGGTTAATCGAGTGCTGTAATCCAGTCTATATTCAGTATAAACACATCCCTCATGCCATATACAAAGAAAATTTCTAAATGTAAATACGATACTTTCATGCCCTTTCAGACAAATTCTATGGATTTCCATTTATATCAGGGCAAAAACCAAAATTCTGACATGGCTTTACAAGGGTAGTGGTTTGGAAGAAAATGACCCCCAAAGGGAGTGGCACTATTAGGAGGTGTGGCCTTGTTGGAGTAGCTGTAGTCTTGTTGGAGAAAGTGTGTCACTGTGAAGGCAGGCTTTTGAGGTCTTATATATGTTCAAGCAAGGCCCAGTGAGACATGTCACTTCCTGTTGCTTGCAAGCCAAGATGTAGAAACACTCAGCTACTTCTCCAGCACCATGTCTGCCTTTGTACCAGCATGTCACACCATGATGATAATGAACTAAACTTCTGAACATGGAAGCCTCCTCAATGAAATGTTTTTCGTTTATGAGAGCTGTTAAGGTCATGGCATCTCTTCACAGCATTAGAAACCCTAAATAAGACATAAAGCCAGGATAGAACCTGGCCAACTTCCCTAGCTTTCCCTCCCTGGTTCTGGATGCTCTGACCATAGCCGTGTTTCCGCGTGCCTTTCACCTGTAATTCCATCCACCAAAGAGCTGGTGTGCAAGCATTTCCCTCAAGTTGGTGCAACCTCACTGGCCTGAGGTCTCTGTCCTTACACAGTAGTCACTGAACGCCTGGGCTTCAGTATGTCTTGTACTAACACAGAGGAGCGTCCCCAGCATGTGTTAAAACTGGAGCCAGACTTATCCTATCCTAATACAAACTCAACTCTTAAATCAGTGCTTGGCACAGAAACGACACTCGGCAAACGTTTGTAAATTAGTTGAGGAAGAGTAAATGAATGTGTTGAAAGGAGACACTGTGTTATCATAGTCTCCATTATGATGCAAATTCCCTTTTTAGAAAGATGTATATAGCATGCTTTTAATTTTCCAAGGAGCCCCTACCATAGCGCAATGAATATACAATAAATACTGTTTGCAGTAGTTTTATGTGATTTAACTAAATTCGTGTCTTTTCCAATGCAGTACTGATAATAATTATACAGCCATCAACAGTTATTAGTTTACATCACTATTTCAAAACTTCAACCTGATGAGTCAACTATTTTTCCTACTCTATATTTACAGTCTGGATACATAAGCGAAAGTCAAACAATAACAGTTTTTCTTATGAACGATGGGCTGCTATTGGTTGTATCATTCATTCATTCACCTCTGAAACTATCAGTCCATTTGACACGGAAAACAGAATACTCGTATGAGGGGACGATGACGTCACCAGACTGGAGCAGCTACTTTCTCCAACCCCACTGAAAGTTCTTCTAAGTGCAGAGCACAGTGCGGTGACTGGGGAGGTGGGCCACGAAAGACACGGCTGCAGAAGCAGGTGTGTGAAAGGCCTCCAGGTAAAACTGTAGACACCACGGAATTGAAGGAGTGTGCATGCCTGAGCATTCTGGGATGTTAAGAGTCTCGGCAACAGTTTCAAACAGCATTTTCAACCAGCACTGCAAGTGTCCATATTGGTGCCTCAACCCTCGATACAAGGACATGCACAGTAATGATGGCATGGCTAAGTCACAGTCCCAAGGATTCACATCGGTGTGGGCAACAAACAAAATCTTCTCGGGTAGCTTCAGGCGCTCACAAAACTGTGACTCTCCTGACAATGTTGACAAGGACAATGTCAGTGAAGTGAAACTTCCACCAGTCTCAATACTTTCCTTCTCAATACCTGGTTCCTTCATACACACACACACACACACACACACACCCTTGTCTTTCCATTTAGTTTTGTATTAATTGAGCTCAGAGTTAGCCCTGAGACAGCAACCAAAGAGTCTTCATGGCAGTGTATGTTGCTGTCTTCGAGCTGCCTCCTCTTCCTCCTGGGTCTTAAATCCGAGAAAGTCAGGACAGCTTCAGCTTTAACAGCAGCAAGTGGTGCCTCGGCACTCTGACATTCTGTATTCTCTTTGCAACTCTGCAGGCCTGTGGCTCATTCAGAATTGTCTCATGCCCGTGAGGTCATGCCCAGCTGACCTCTTCAGAACGTGATACCCTGAAGCACAGCTGTAGAAACAGAAAACTCTCTAACAAACTTCTTGTTCTCCACTGAACAGCGGACCGTTCCCTAGACTTTAGGGAAAGAACAAATTCATAATAATCTAAATAAATACAAGAGGAAATGAAGGAAAGAGCCTCAAATTATATAAATGTATTTTCTTATGTACAAACTATTTTCTAAAAATGGAAATATGGGCTCTAATAATTTAAGGTGATTGCATAAAAGCAACCCAACTGCGAGGGTCTAATGTTTCAGATTAAAACCACTGTCACTGCATAAGTGCTAACAGTTCACATCTGTGCACTGCTTCATAGAACATAATGCCCTACAGATTACTCTTAAGTTGTCAAGTTAGGCTTGTTTGTTTTTAATTTAGAGTCTCACTACAGAGCTTTAGCTGTCCTGGTCTCACTGTATAGACCAGGCTAGGCTTGAACTCGCAGAAACCTACCTGCCTCCGCCTCAAAGGTGTTTCCCACCACACCCAGCAACACACTGCTCTTGGACTCAAATATCTTGATCAATTCTAGGTTTTCCTATCCATCCTGTCACTCTAGTTTATGACACTTTCACAGTGGCTTTCTTAATTCCAGTGTGTGTTTTATACACTGAAGTTTGATAAATAAAACAAACCTCTAAGGGCTACAGAGACCTATGAGGCAAGTCACCTCAACCTTTTTTAATGAGACAAAAGTCAAAACAAAAGGAAAAAGGAATACTAGTAAAGACTTTATAAACTCCCAATTATGCATGTAAAAATACAAAATCATCTGTATTCTTCCCAGAAAAGTTGTCTTCTTCACCAGGTTCAGAGATTTATATATCCTCATCCTTGATTCATTAGTGTGTTTTGAAAATTAAAAGCTGAATCTTACTTAGATGCCACTTCCCAAGCTCAAACTTAAACCAGGAAGTACCTACAAATATCTTCATGCAAATCTAGGTCCACAGTAATCTCACGTACAGGCCTATTTCTGCAGATCAAATTGCTCTTTGTGAAATCCATGCCCTGGTTCAGCAGGCACCATGAGCAAACAGCTCCCCATCATACCAAGGCCCATTTTTGTAAGTACTCTCTTATTTTGTATATTGCAAAATAAACTCTATGTTCAAATCCATTGAGCTCCGGAAATGAAGACATAATGCACATTAACTATGTGAGGCCAGTAAAATGACATTTAAAATATTGGTGACTGTAACTTAGTTTTGTTGGCTGAAAATAAACACACCTGACATGACTCTCCTCTGTTCCTTGCACACTTAACCTTACTACTCTCAAATCATATCAATAAACTGTAAATGAATATACCATTCCACAGGAATGACTGATGCTTTAGTGTAAAGAATCCACATCCTCAAGGGAGGCAGACAGGTCTGGAATAACCATCTATTCAAATAATGTAACAATAGGCTTAAAAACGCCCTGTTCTGGATGTGTACACAAAGCTTCCTAAGGACACTGCTAAGACCTGGAACATGAAATAACTTTTCAAAAAGTACTTCTTTAACAGAAAATTGGTTCTACAACATCAAGTTAATATCTATTGTGAAGACACAACTTTTCCACAAACCCCATGTTATATAACTGATAGAGATGGTCAGAGTTATAGACAGAAAGAAAATCACAAACATGAAGAATAATGTCCTTTCTGTCTATTCAGATACTCATATGTCACTTAGTTACCTTGGTATCTATGTGTCCTGGCTTCCAGAGGTCAAGGCATTAAGGCTGGCATTGGCCCAACCCTACATCCCAAGCTGAGTGGGGCTCACAGTTTGACTTCTTGGCCATACCAATGGTGGTCCACTCTTGTAGCATCTAGATGACCAGTTGTAGTGCCAGTACCAGCCCCAACAACTAGGACCCCATAACCAGCACCAAAAGGGACAACTCCCTGACAGTTGCCCGAACACCAGGAAAGCAATTCCAGTGCATCTCACAGGTCAAGCACTGTTCTTAAAAGAAGTTGGGTTACTTCTTAAGTGACAGGGGAAATAAAAAGGCCTTTTAGAAAAAGAAAATGCACTTTCCTCAACAGGAAGACAGTTTGTTTAAACTCATGTTTCCTACTCTTGTTAAAGACAATATTGCTCCATGTTTGTCTCCCTAACCCAGATATTCCTTCACCACTGACACCGTAGATCCATAAGAAGGCAAATGATGTAGTTACAAAAAAAGAAACCTAGTCTTAAATTCAGACTTAACTGAGCTTAAAACTCAAATGCTTAGAACCCACAGGCTATGCGACCTTGGTTAAGAAACTTAACCTTTCTGTCTATAAGATAAGGAGATTAACATCCTTCCTCATGTGACAAAGAATTTAACATATACGATAACTAAACATAAGGAAAGATTAATAAACACACCAAGTGCCTAACAATTTCCTTCACTCCTCATGAATTAAAAATCCCAAGGTGTTTTATCTATAGTGACAATGAGTAAGGCACATATGGTCCCATTCATACCAAAAATTACGAGTAAGCAGGGCTAGGAACTCATTGGAAACTGGTGGTCATAGCCAACAATGAAAAAAATTGGGAGGAAAGAACGGTAAATCTTGTTTTGGAAATTCTAGGAGTTTATCCGCTTTCATATACTTCGGTGTCTAAATTAAATGTCTCCCTATAGATACTAAAAGCCAGGGCATAAATAATCATTTGCAATAAACAGGAAATGACATTGATTTAAAAAAAATCAATGAAAGTCACCTCCCAAATATTGAATCCCTTTCAATGTTGACAAGGAGTTGAACTCTCCATAGTGTCCTTGTTACAGAGGCTTCCAGCCTCCGGCAGGGAATTGTCGGTTCTGATGATTTCTAGAATAAAAATCTTGTTTAACTTTCTACCTACCTCTCTGATCTGGCCTCAGCTAGCATCCCCATGTATCAAGGTCTGCCGCTTGTTCTTTAGACTCAACTAATAGCCCATACTCCTGTCTTTTGCTACCCACCATGCTCTCTGGGTGTCCAGGATGCTGCAGTCATTTTATGACACCCTCAGGGAAGGGAGGAGGACTCATTCTAGGCTCCTTCATCTCCCTCAGCTTCCCTCCATGTTTGCTTTCATCCCATAATATTCTTATTCTTACATTCAAGTGAATTCATTCACTCGACTGCGATGTCTCTGAGAGTAAAAAAACAAACAAACAAAAAAGATCTCATCTGGAATCAAAAAATACAGATAACTGTCTAGAGTTTATAATCCCAAAACTCCAGAGATGGAAGTTATAGAACCAGGAATTTTACATCAGTCTCCACTACATAGGAAGTTTGAAGCCAACCTCATCTACAATGGAACTCTGTATTTTAAAAAATTCATACACATTACACACAAAAAATAAATCTTTTTATTTTTTTTAAATAATAAAATCCAGAATGGTTTAACCTTTCCTCACCTTTACTGGGTGCTTTTGAAAGGCCAAGGACTTCAACATACTTAATGATCAGGAGTCTTGTTTAGGATTTTATCCAGGTGCCTATGCTACAGATCAGGAAACTGAAGCTAAGAAAAATGACATCACCTGATCAAAATCACAATGACATCACCTCCCCAAAATCAAACAAGGAGAAGCAGCCAGCAGCATTCAATGAGAAGCAGGTCAGCTTCTCAACACAGTCTTAGACAAGCAGTCTTTTCCCGCTCTGAATCTGACTAGGCAGTAGTGCTAGCTCTCGGTAAGAATTATGGAATTTAAATTCCTAAGTATAGATTAGTACAGGAAAGTCGCATCCATGCATGAGCACATAAATACATAGTGTTCTCCGGAAAACAAGGGTGTTTTGATTAACATGCTGCCAATATATAACGTGCGGATAGCAACAAGTCAATAACTAGTTGTAAACGGGTCAATGAGTCTCAATGATCAACACCACCAGTAGGGAATAATATTTTATCACTTAGTAACCATTATAAAATTATAAAATTATTACTGAGGATAGGAAAGGCAACAAGTTAGTTTTAAGGAAGAGGAAATATCACAGACACGACCACTCCTACTGCTCCACGCCCAGCTCTCTGTCAGCGGCATCCAACCAACAGGCTGTCGTGAGAGCTTCAGAGAAGGATTTCCTCTCTAAAATTGTGCTTGTTGTGATCCTAGAGAAGCTAAATAAGAAGGTGAACCCAGAGAAAAACATATAGTTATCCTCCTGGGTACTGGAAGTAGACAAGATTGCCAGGCAAAAACTGGGAGCTTGGGGGTGGGGGTGGG
>LOEQ01005132.1:106224-121359 GCA_001685075.1 Bramus lutescens
AGAAGAAGAAGAAGAAGAAGAAGAAGAAGAAGAAGAAGAAGAAGAGGAAGGAAGAAGAAGCCAAGTGTATTGACAAGCAGGTATCATTTAATACTCCAGATTTTCCATTAATGTCCTTCCACGGCCTGCAACAACATCTCTTGATATGTTTAATCAAAAGTCTGTGCTGCCCCCGGGTTAGGATATGGAAAGCTCCATGGTGAATAAGAACTTCAGATTACTCCAGTTTCCATCAGTGTGTGAGAGCCATCCCTTGATCCACTGAATATGATGAAGCTGAGCTGACTGGCTACCTGGAATTATCTTCTCTCCTTTTGGTCACATTTTCCTATGTTCTATTTAATTTTTATAACCAATTGCCCCATTTTTCTGCCTAAAGGATATTTTGATGTCTCTTTTTAAAAATTAGGCTTCATCTGTTCACAAATATCGGGGGGAAAGCCTGTTGAAAGAATAACTCCAGTGTGGAAAGGGTAGAGAGGCCATGCTCCAGTTCCCTTTCAATTGCTATGATGAAACAGGTGGGCCAAAATCAACTCAGGGAAGAAAACTTTCCTTCCAGCATACAGTCCATCATGGAGAGATTTCAGGAAAGGTACTCAAGGAAGAACTTGAAGAAACTATGGGAAGAACATTGCTTTCTGGTTTGCTCACTTGCAGGCTCATTGATAGCTATCTTCCTTACATATCTGAGGACCATTTGCCATGGGATGCTTCCAATCTTGGTGGGCTCAGCCCTTATGTATCAACAAAATAATCCTCCAATACACATGGCCACAGGCCAATCTGCATTCCGTCAACTGATACTCCATTCCCAGGTGACTCTAGGTGGCATTGACAGTTAAAGACAGATAGGACAGGGGCACAAAGGCACACTGAATGTGGCTCTGCAGGGAGGGACAGGAAGGCTGAGACATGAGCTGATGATGTTCTGGTCTCATTTGACATGGACCCTGCCACGATGTATGACAGGACACTGAATATTTCATACTTCACAACCCAAGCCACTGGTGAAACTCATGTATTACATTCTAGAGAGGTTGCATCAGATACCAGCAGGTTTTAGTCTGAGGAAGGCAAATTCCCCTACATCTCATTACTAACTTTCTTAAGGACTGAAGAATGAAATAAAAAGGCAGCAGGAATAAGATTCTATCTAAAGGAGCTATGCAAGCTCCCCAGGGAGAAAACCCAGCAAGTCCAGTCTAGCTGTAATGCCTACAAATCATAACCATGACCAGCATAGCAAGATGTTTCAAAAGGTATAGTGGTGGCACCTATATCCTGGGGGTGACCAAGAGCTGCTGAATTGGAATGGAAGACATGCCAGATAGAAGGGGATTCATGTCAAGCACTGCAAATTTAGGCGACGGCCCATGACTAGTGAGGTCATAGAACCCAGGTGAGCGCCTACTACTGCCACTTGGCCAAACCAGTACAGCTCCTAATTGTGTTCTAAATACTCGTGCTTGTGTGTATAAACCCACAGAAAAGTGCAGGTCATACCCTCACCAAGGAAACATCTTTCTTTAGGTGGCAGAGATCATTACAGAAATCCACGACTTATCAAGATGCAGAGAAAAACTGAACATAGGGGCTTGTCCCCAGTTCACACATTTACAACATAACCCCCACACCCGAGACCCTTAGACATTTACAGAAGCAGGGAGCAGAAGACTGTGAGAATTATACAGCCAAGATACCGGCCATGAGACAATGTCTTCTGCACACCTCAGGGAAAGTGCACCCATGAGCTCACAACCATGTGGTTAGTGGGGAAAAAAGTAACAAAAATAAAATTAAGTAAATAAAAGTGTAAAAGAAGACATGAAGGGGAGATGGGTAGGTGGGAAGGGTTAGATCTGGAGGAGCTGAGAACAGGAGTGCTGTGAAGGAAGGGGTGAATATAATTAAAATACATTGTATGAATTTCTCAAAAAATAAAAAGATTTTTAACTACCATCAAAACTGCTAGTGCCCCACTCTTGAGCATATACCCAAAGGATACTTCCTCCTACCACAGGGACCATTGCTCCATCATGTTCATTGATTCTTTATTAATAATAGCCAGAAATATAAAGAAAATGTAACATATTTACACAAAGGAATATTACTCACTAGTTAAAACATAAAATCATGAAATTCAGAAAAAAAATGGGTAGAACTAGAAAGAGGCATCCTGAGTGAGGTAATGGTTTACCAGAAAGACTGAGAAAGACAAATACGGTATGTATTTGTTTATATGTGGATATTAACTGTCAAGTCAATGATAGCCAAGCTATAACATGCAAAAGCACAGAGGTTAATTATAGAGTAGGACTGGAGGAGGCAGATAGATCTCCCTAGGAAAGGGAATTAGAATAGATAGTTATGGATGGGTAGAAGCGAAGCTGGGACAGGAAGATCAGGGTAGGTGAAGAGATGGAGGGCATAAGGGAGAAAATATGGGGAGAGACAGCTAAAATTAAGGACCATTTTGGGGTAGCATGGGCACCTAATACAGCAGAAGCTTCCTAAAATATATACATATATTAAAGCAACCTGAATGAAATCACCAAATAATGAGAGAGACAAAGCCTCAAATGGATAGCACTCATAACCAAATGAAACTTTCAATTCCAGGGCTGGATTACATCTAATTGAGTTGTTGACTGAAAGGGTCCCATGAACTCTCCAGACAACCCAGGCTTGTTGCCCAAACTGTAGGTTGCTCTCCACAAATTGACAGCAGGTCCCCATTGCTGAAGACAGCACTTAAACAACTCCTGGAACATAGAGAAGCTAAGCTGATGCCTACATAGAGTCCTCACCCTTCTATACTAGCTTCTGTTGTACAGGAAGGTGCTCTGCATGCTGCTAAAGGACAAGCACCAACCCAGACACAAATCTGTTGCTCTACAATGGCCTCCTGCCTGAGAGACATGCTAGGCCAATGGTGGCACAAAGCTTGGGGAGAAAACAATCAATATCTGATTTGATTAAAGGCCACAAGATAAAACCCATATCCAACACCTCTTGGGGTATCAAGAATCTGAAACTAGGTAGCCCAGGGACCTAGAGTAAAAGCAAATACTACTGTTTTAAAAAATAAAATAAAATGAAACCTAACAATAAAATTACTTCTAATGACGTTCTGCTTAAATAATAGATTAGTGCCTTGCGCAGGTGCTGTGGAATAATCCTCTGCACACTGTAAAGTTTGTCACTCAAACTGGCTTAATAAAATGTTGGTTGGTCAGTAGTTAGAAAGGAAGCTCATGCAGGGCAACCAAACTAAGGATTATGGGATGGAGAAGGGCAAACTCAGGGGACACCAGTCAGATGCAGAGAGAGCAAGGGGAGCATGCCATACTGAGAAAAGGTACCACTGCATGATAGAGCATAAATAAGGAGTCTGGGTTAACTAAAAATGTAAGAGCTTGGTGTGGGAAGTCCATCTGTATATATGTTGCTTTTATTGGTTAATGAATAAATCTGTTTTGGCCAGTGGCTTAGCAGAAATAGAGTGAGGCAGAAAAACTAAACTGAATGCTGGGAGAACGAAGGAAGAATCAACGAGAAGCCATGGAGCAGTCAGAGAAGAAAGACGCGAGCCACCAGCCGGAACCTTGCCAGTAGGCCATGAGCCTCGTGGTAAAATCTAGATGTAAGAGCTCGCTAGCAATATGCTTAAGCAATAGGCCAAGCAGTGATGTAATTAATACAGTTACTGTGTGGTTATTTTAGGAGTCTGGCCAGCGGGGAACAAGTGGCCTCCTAGAGCAAGAACTAGTTAATACTAAGCCTCTGTGTGGTAATTTGGGAAGCAGCTGCCAGGTATTTGGGACTGAGTGGCTCCAAGACTGGCAACTTCTAACTACACTCAGTCATCATCAGAGAAATTCTTCCTGCAGTAGATGGGAACAAATACAGAGATCCACAGCCAGATATACCAAGAATGGGAGACCTTGGAACACTCAGCTCAGCAGGTCTCTATCAATGCCCCCTGCCAGGGCTCAGGGAACACCATAGAAGAGGAAGCAGAAAACACTGTAAGAATCAGAGGGAATGGAGGACAACAAGGAAACACATCCTCTAAATCAACATATTCAAAGCTCATACGAACTCACAGAGACTGAAGTAGCATGCACAGAGCCTGTACAGGTCGCCTCCAGGTCCCCTGTGTATTATGGCTTCCAGTTTAGTGGTTTTATGGGATCTGTGAGTGTGGACATAGGTGGTCTCTTATTTTTGAGCCTTCTCTTGAACTCTTTTCCTGCTGTTCAATCTGTTTTATTCAACTGCTATGTGTTAGTTTTTGTTTTATCTTATTATTAAGATATATTATATTATATTATATTGTGTATTACATGATTATCCCTTAGAAGCACATTTTTTTTCTAATTAGAGACAGAAAGGAATGGATCTGGATGGGAGGTGGAGGTCCTGGAAGGGGTAAATGGAGAGGAAATCATAATCAGGATATATTATATGAAAAAATCTATTTTCAATAAAGGAAAAAAAAACCTTGTCATAGTAGTGCTAGATCCTAAAGAATCTTGACACTAAGAAGTTTTGTGTTAATCATACCACGACTCACAAGAGGCCCCAGTCAGTTCCAGCAGTCAGCCTAGATGACCAAAGATGAAACCAGTTTGAAATTTCTTTCCTTATTCTTTTCTTTTTCTTTTCATCTTACTCCTGGAGGATTCCTGCAAAGCTGCTGCTCTTAGGTCTCTGTTGGGATCCTGAAAATGTAGATTCTAACGCCAGTAAAGGAATACCTCAGTAACAGGATAGATGACCTTGCTAGTGAGAGTGGGGGGAAGCAGGCAAAAAGCAAAAGCCTTCATCTTCCCTGTCCTTTTATGTGGGCTGCCACCAGAAGGAGGGGTCCAGATTAGGCTGAGTCTTCCTGTGTCAAATGGTGCAATCAAGAAAATCCCTCCCAGGCACTCCCAGATTCTTGGGTTTAGTTGATTCCAGATGTAGTCACGTCTACAGCCATACCATCCCGAATGTGCCCAATCTCATCTTAAGCAGACGTAGTCAAGTTGCCATACAATATTAGCTATCACAGTTGGTAAGGCCAGTCCTGTAGGGTGCCTTTGTTCAGGGCCTGTGAATGGAGAGGGCAGTAATGAGAATCCAGGCTTCATAGAGAAAAGCAAGGTGGCTGCACTGTCAGTTAAGGATATTGGTCCCAGCTCTGATTCACTCCTTGAACCTCCACTCCTTCGTCCATCCTAACATGGAGGTTAGGAATCCCCAATTAGGAAATTATAAAATCTGAACTTCTAAGAACAGAAGAAGAGAAGCAGAAAAAAAATCCAAGAGAAATGAGAATGTAGGTGAGATAACTTTAATGCTTTCAACATCCTCCAAGTTCTTCTCGAGGCAAAACATAGATGTCCAGTTTCAAAGAAATTGGTACTTACGGAGTGGATGGAAGTAAGTAAAGGTCTTGGGCCTAAGGCAACATAGAAGGAATTCGATATGCTACATGTTAGGAGATGACCGTAGGCAAGTCTTCCTGTCCCGACTGTCTGCTCCTAAATAACCAGCAGCTGCTTCCAAATAACCACTCAGCATCTTAAAGTCAATTGTGGATGCTTGGCCAATAGCTCAGGCTTGCTACTTTCTAAATCTTATACTTAGATATTCTTTTATCTATGTTTTCCCATGTGACTCATAGCTTGTTACCTCATTTTCTACACATCCTGCTTCCTCGGCAGCTGTTGATGTCTCCTCTGACTCCCCGCTTCTTCCCAAAGTCCTCTGTTTGATTGTTCTGCCCAACTTTATCCTGCCTTGCTATAGGCCAATCAACTTCTTTATTACCCAATGAGAGTAATACCTATTCACCCTGTACAGAAGGATTACTCCGCAACAGATGAGAGTTGTTTCTCTCGACTAGTCTTGGCACGGGAATGTGTTTTTCTTTTACCAATTAAGCCTTTTATTTTTACTCACTATTTTGGGATTTATGATAACAATGACTTCATCCACATCTAGGCTGCCTATTGGTCTAATTTCTGATGAAGCAGAAGCTTTTTTGTGTAGCTTTGAACCTTGATTTAGGAGGGAAGACAGTGTCAAATGGTAATCAGTTGCCACTAAGCATTGTAGCAACGCATGTTCTTAGCTAGAAATGGAATGTCTATTAGGAGAGCAAATTAAAAGCTCTGCATCATGCAAAGGAATGCTAGTGTAAGTATTATTTTGACCCAGAGGAGCATGCCCAGCAAAGGGGGTTGTTAAAGTTGTGCAGATTTAAAGCAAGTGAAGAGGGAGAGACAACAGTTAGCAATGACAGGGACAAGGGCAATACAACCTGCAGCCATGGGCAAAGGTCTGTGTGTCCATCAAGGTGAATCATGCCTCAACCTTGAAGAAGCCAGTGTGCCAGAGCCATACATTTTGTATAATAAAGGGAAGAAATCCATGCTCTGTTTAGAAAGATTTCACAAGATTAAAAATGTTTTAAGTAATTTTTAAAACATTTCATACTTGAGTTAATATTTTATTGCACTTGAAAAATTAACTCACACAGATGAGATTGCTCTTATCTTCACAAAGTAACTAAGTAATAGGATCATTTATTTTATATCTTTTAAAGGCATATTTTCAATAAATAACCAACTTACTCAGAATGTCATTTCTGCTTGGATTTCTTACATATGTAAGTAAATATGTCAAAACTTCTTATTCAAAAAAATTAATATGGTTTATACTCTGATAATGTTCTCTAATTTTATCTTCTTTCTAGTCTTTTTTCCTCAATGAGACTGTGGAATCCTCAACCAGCAGATGTGTTGATGATACCCTTTGTTAAATCAATACTTTGCATTTTTGCTTTGTTTGTTTGATACAGTGTCTTACTTTGTAACTTTGGCTGTCCCAGAACTCAACTATGGCGAACAGGTTGGCGTACTACTCAGAACTCACAGAGATCTGCCTAACTCTGACTCCCAAGTGCTGAGTTTAAAAGTATATGAGACCTGGCCCAGCTAATACTTTGTATTTTAATCTTCTGTTCTTGTCTTTTTTTCCCATGTTTGCATAGTCACTGTGGTACTGACCCTGAAATGTGTAAACATCCCTCTGTTAATAAGACTTTACCTAAGATACAGTTTGAGGCCACTCAAAGCAGACCCACATAAAAGGAGCAGTATACATCCTTGGGAAGCCAGCTTGTTTTGTTCTTGATGTTCTGTCTTTCCTTAGCCAATGGCTATTTTCCAACACTCAAAGATTCTCTAGAAAGCTTTTAGAGATGTTGTACCTGAGCATCTAGTTTGAAAAGCTCCCCAAATATCATGTGGGTTGATAATCTCTTGACTAATTGGCAAAACAGTTTGTAACATGTCAAACTTTGACAAACCAAAAATGTATAACTAAATTCATGTTTACATATATGTGTTTTCATGTCACCATTACTCTGATGGCAATGATTGAATGTTTTTAACACGCTAGACTTTCTCCTATGTCCTTTCCCTGCCAATATACCCCCCAAACTAATCTGTATTCTAACTTCTACCTCCATAGATTGACTTTTGAGTAAAAAGACATGTATTTACATATTTACAAGGGCCCACGTACTAGGTATTGTTTAGTGGCTAAAGATAAATGGAAAAACAAGGAAGATAAAAGTGCTATGGTCCATAGGGAAATGAGAATAAGTAAATCAGCTTCAGATGATGAAAAAAAAAACAGTAAGAACAAAGGAAGTCATCAATAGGCAGTAGATTAGTAGGTGAAACAAGAGTGGCTGTGAGTAGGGGGAGCTGCAGAGTTGACCTTTGGCCTGAGAACTGACTGGCGAAGATCAGGGAGAGAAGCCCTCAGCAAAAGGGAACAGAAAGTGCAAAGGCTCAAGACAGAAACAGCTTAGCACCCAGGAGGAACTGAGAGGCCAGTGTGGCTGGGCTCGCTTGGTAAGGAGAGGAAGGAAAGGTCCTGAGAAGCGACCAAGAGAGTAGACCAAGAGCTAGAGATGCAATTGCTGTGTGGGCCACCTTCAAAGACTTGGAAAGAAAGACATTGGGATAATCATACACACACACACACACACACACAATTAATTACTTTAAAATAAGCTTTCCTCAGAAACAGCCTTTAGCACTTCGATAAACAGAGGCTGCTGGGTATGGCTTACAACTGGGTGTCAGGGCAGGGAGGGAAGGATTCCAAAGCAGAAGGCTTTCTGAAAACATAATTATACACACTGCATATAACAAAAGGAAAATGACTCTTCAGGTAACAAGTCCTCTGGAATGTGGGTGCTATTCTTTGCATTTTTCTAGGGCTAATTAGAGAGATCTGGGAAACATACAATGCTGCCCACAGCCTTGCCAACCCATTGTGGGCACTTTTAATTTCAGATAAATGAAGCCCTTGGTTACCACCCTCAGCTTGCCTTGGAACACCCATTGTATTATCAGAATAGATGAGCAAAAATCATAGCCTTCTGGATATCGCTAAAAGGTACCTTTCTCTATGGTCAGAAACAAATTCAAATCACGTCACTGTGTTAATAAAATAACTCCCAAATTTACTTTGCTCTTAGAATCTTCTGTCTTAAAAACTTAATTTCTTTTTTCTTTTCATGCATTTTCACACAAAATGTGGCATATTACTGTGCTGTTTGACTTAATTAAAGCATTGACAGATCAATGAGTATGTCACTATAGATCTCAAACACCTGTATCAGTTTACATCTTTTTAGCAAATACCATGTGTATGTACATTTCTGCTCATATGAATGCATGTAAATCAATTTAAAAGCTATATTCTAGAAGGTCAGCCAACACCTTTACAACTCAAATAAATTTGATAAAAAACTGTTCTATCAAATAGTTCATAATGCTTTTCTGGAAAAAAAACTCAATAAGACAGTGCATGGTTAGAATAGTAACTTCTAGGGGTCAGAGAGAGATGATTCAAATTAAGAGTATTTGCAAGTTTCTCAAAAGGCACAGTTGTTTAATTCTTCCTAGCTATGTGACTTCTGTTTCCTCGTCCTTGTAATGAACATAATAAGATCACCATCTCACAAGATTGCTTCAAAGATAATCTGAATTAAGACATGCTGAAGGATTGGGGAGACGATGGCTCAGAGGGCAACATATTTGGTGTGAAAGTGTGAGAGCTTGAGTTCAATCGATCCCCACCCCTGAACCAATTAGAAAGCCAGACGTGGTACCCTCTTGTAATCCGAGTGCTGGGAGAAGGAGTCGGGGAGGTTACCAGACCCCAGTGGCCAGCCAGTCCAGCTGAAAATTAAGCTCTCAGTTCATTCGGACACCCTGACTTAAAAAATAAGGTAGTGAAGCAATTGAGGAAAAAGTCCTGCCGTCAACTTCTGGCCTCCACATGTGCCTGCATCCTTACATACATGTACATGCACACATACACCCTACACATATGCACACAGACACACTGACACAAAAGACAAGCAACCTTTTTTGTATGGTGCTGAACACATAGGAAGAACTTAATACTTATTGGCTTCGCAGTAAAGGTGTGGATGGCTCCTTTTCCTAATGATGAACTCACTGGTTAGTTAGTTTGAGGAAACTGACTATCATTTCTTCCTTTAAGTAAGTTTCTGAGTTACCAAGACTTTTTCCTTTAGGGGCTCTTCAAGACTCAACTCTGTCAGTTTTCATAGCAAGATGTATATCAAGATTTTCCTTTGCAGATGTGTTTGTCGCACAAATTATTTTCTTTTGATATTGATATTAATATAGTAAGAAGATGGTTGACTCATTTATGGCAATCCTCTTTTCTCTTTCCTTTTTTTTTAATTTTATTTTGAGCCCACATGTATTCACTTCTCTCTAAAATCAAACATGTCCCCCAAATTCTACGATTGTTACCAAGCTTACAGGCTTACCTAAAGAGATTCCTGTGATTAAAAGTTCAGAGTTACTTTAAATAATGCATGACTTAATCAAGTAGCTCAAATTTGCCAACATTTAATTGGTACATGGAGAAAAGCTTCACATTACTCCAAACTGTGATTTGTGCAGGTCATTTCCTTGTTCTCCCTAAGCTTTTAACAAATGCAAAATGCCACACACAATTAAATAAGCCTGGCAAGCCAAATGAACTGGTGAGTGCATTATAAATAGCAACAAAAACTATACTTCAGATGTTAACTGGTTTGTCCTGATTTAATAACGACTTACATCATTTGACAGATGAGATAAGACCTACACCTTTAGCCTTTTCATCCAAACATCTAGCGGTGGAAATGTGTTCTTACCATCTGGTGTCTTGCTTCTGAAGTGCCTGGGTGATCCTTGCCTCATTCCAAGCAATCGGGGCTCCTGGGCAAAAAAGGCACTCCCCTTACTGTCTTGATTGGTAGGAAGAAGGCTAAGAACCAGATGAACCATAAAGACTCATCTTCAGCTCTGAAGAACCTTCTAGGTCAAGTTGGGGCCATTGTCTTAGTCTGTGCTGCAGACAGATTGCTCCTATCAACGTGGCTTTTTCTTTTGTACCTCCATCCTTGAGGACACAGTCCCTGTACTTTTTAGGAAAGTGTGAATCTCCGCGATTGTTTGGCACTCTTTCCAAGATGGCAATGATGTTAGCACCTTTTATCTTCAGATACAGTTGAAGAATAAAGCTGAGAGTGGTGTGCAGGGAAGTAGGGAAACAGCATGATTCTTGTGGTTCTTTATTGTTTATTGAATTATGCTAGGCAAAATGAGTCCCCCTACACACACACACTTGTACTAAATGAGAGAAGAGAATCAGTAAGTAAATGGTCAAAGAGGAAAAACCAAGGGCCAGCCAGAGCACAGCGGATTACAAATGTGAACAATTTTCTTGGAAGAAACTGGATGGACTGAGCCTCTCCCCCAAGATTTCATATGTTAAAACCCAAGCCCGGAACTGATGATGATAGTATTAGATGGTGGAGCCTTGTGGACATAATTAGACCAGAGTGTGGACTCCTCAGAAATAAGAATATGCTTTTCACAACAGAAGCCTGAGAACTAACTTGCTGTCTTTATGCCATGTGAGGACACAAGTAGTTAGCCCTCTGCAACCAAAAGAGGAACCTCACTAGAATCCATCAATACTGGCATCTTGATACTTGACGTCCAACCGCCAGATCTATGAGAAATCAGATGTTTGCTGCTTTTATATCTCTCAGCTTATGGTACTGCCTTATAGGAAGCCAGAACTAGGACAATCAGTATGATTTTAAAGGTGATATTCAGGAAAAATGTTAGACATAAGATGAGCAAGTAACTCTAGAGTATAAAAGTGTCAGTGGTTTAGTAGATTTTAATGGTATAGCTATACTAAGTACAGGAGCAACAGAGGTCCCAATATCAATGGTCACCTCACTGCTGTATGCATTTATAGAATAATTAAGAATAAATATTTGTTGCACAATATTGTTTTAAGATGTGTCACATTTGTTTATGCTGTGGAACATTTGTTTTAATGATGCAAAGTTGTGAAGCATTCTTTTATGTGGCATCTGTTTAACTCTGTGAAGCTGTGATTCTTTGCCTGTCTAAAACACCTGACGATCTAATAAAGAGCTGAATGGCCAATAGTGAGGCAGGAGAAAGGATAGGAGAAAGGGGCTGGGGCAAAGAGAATAAAGAGAAGGAGAAATCAGGGATCAGAGGAGAAGAGGAGGAGAGAGAAGGAACAAGAAAAGAAGAGTCAACTGCCCAGCTTCACAACGAGCAACGGAGTAAGAAAGAAAAGGTAAATAGAAATAGAGAAATGTAAATGCCCAGAAGCAAAAGACAAATGGGATAATTTAGTAAAAGCTGACTAGAAAGAAACCAAGCTAAAGCTGGGCATCTAGAAGAAATAAGAGATCTCTCTGTGTGTGACTTGTTTGGGAGCTGGGGGGCAAGCCCCTGGCAAAAGCCAAAAGTGCAAGGGGTAAAAAGCAAACAAGAAATATTTGTCAGTGGGAAGGCGGAGCATGGTCAAACCTGAGGCTTTGAACGATCACTCAGACTCCATCCAGCTTCACTTCCTTTTTAAATTAATCAATTTATTTTACATCCCTTGACCACAGTTTCCCCACCCTCCTCTCCTTTTCTATTCAGAAAAGGGCAGACCTCCCACACATATAAAAAAAAACAGAGCATATCAAGTTGCAGTAAGACTAAGCACTTTGCTGTGTATTAAGGCTAGGCAAAGCAAGTCATTATGAGGACTAGGGTCCCAAGGCCAGCATAGGACACAGAGACAAAGTTTCACTTCTTCATCATTTCCCTCCTTTGGCTGATACTCGTAAGATGACTAAAGCCACATGAGTAAACAAGCAAGTACAAATAAATATATTTCAACTGTTGACATGAACCTAGACAGCCCGAGGCCCTGTGCGATATACAGTCATCTTCTCACTGCACATCTCCATGTTTAGCCATCTGCCAGCTACCTAGTCCCTAATGTAGAAAGCTTGGGACCAGTTTCTTAGAGTGCATCGGTAAAAGTTTGTAATTTTAAAATGTCCTCCCGTCTTAACAGATCCTGAAAGGGAATAGGTCCACTGTATGAATCACTAGTGGAATTGTGTGTAGCAAGTGCTTGACACGAAGGATTCCAAACAGTCTGGGGCGATGACTCAGTTGGTGAAGTGCTTGTCACACAAGCACGGGAACCCAGGTTTGGATACCCAGCACTCATGTGGAAAGCTGGGCTGGCATCAACAGACACTTCTAATCCCAGGGCTAAGGCAGGGCAAGATAACAGGACTCCCTGGGTTTGTTTGCCAGAAAGTCTAGGCAAATCGGGGAGTTTCAGTTTCGATGGGAGAATTTGCCACAAAAACCTAAGGTGGAGGGTGCTGGAGAGATGGTTCAGTTGTTGTGAAGATCATTGAGGACCCAGGTTCAAGTCCCAACACCCCGTTATATCCCACATGATAACTCACAACTGTCTCTCTCTTTCTCTTGGTTTTTGTTTTGTTGTCTCTTCTATTTTTGGACACAGGGTATAGACTGTGTAGCCCTGGCTGTCCTAGAATTCACTCTGTAGACCTCGAACTCAGAGATCTACCAGCCTCTGTGCCTCCCTACTGCTAGGATTAAAGGTTTGGGCCACCATAGCCTGGCTCACAAGTGTCTCTAATTCCAGATCCAGGGGATGTGATGCCCTCTTCTGGCCTCCACAGGTACCAGGCACACAAGTGGTGCAGGCAAAACATCCATACACAGGAGATGATCATTAGAAAAAAAAAATTTTAAAGAAATAGGTGGATCAGCAATGAGAAGTCACCTGGCTTAACCTCTGGTACACACACACACACACACACACACACACACACACACACACACACACTCATACTCACGAACATCTACATACAAGAAAGGAAGAAGTAGTACAGATAACTTTATCTTCCTGGAACTAACAAATCTGTGAGATGTGACCAGCTGTGTGTTTAAACATGATTGGTTACATAGGTGTGCAGATGGATTCAGAGGCAAGCAATCGAAAGTGACGTAGCAGAAAGTGTATTTTGTTCTCCTCAGACCCTCAAATCTAGTTCAGAATTCATCAGCTTGAGACAAATATGGGTTGGGCATGGTAAGATGGCTCAAGGACATTTGCTGCTCTTCCAGAGGACCCAAGTTCAACTGCCACCACCCACATGGTGGCTCACAACCATCTACAGCTCCAGTTTCAGAGGGTCTAACTGTCTCTTTTGACCTCTATGGGCAAAACACACATGCACATAAAATAAATACAAATTTGTTAAAACAACAAAATTGAATCTTTGGCAGAGCATTTAAAAGAAACTTTAAAACCAGATAAAATTGTAAACACATTTACAAGTGTAAATATCTTATTGTAATGTTTCAATAAATAGTATGTCTCTGATTGTCACACAAGTTCACACATTCACAACTACCAGGACAGAGTATCAAATGTTTGTGCAGTGTTTGAGTAAAATATTAGTTAAAATTTATTCCTTTTCAAATAATGTGTCTCATAAAATTATATTCTGCATGTTTTATTTTCAATCTTTGATCATTTTAAACTATTTTATTTGCAAGAAAAATGTCTATGAGTGAAATTAACTGAAAAAGGCAAAGAAATAAGAGTATATAATTGATACTAAAAGGGAGAAAGATAAATAAAAAACCACTAATATGTACAAACATATAAAAAACACTCAAGTCAGCCTCAAGAGCCCTCCTCTCCGATGGCAAATGTTGTTAAACACTGGAACACGTTGCTAAGGGAGATAGGGAATCTCCCTTTCCCAGAAGTCTTTAAAAATAGGCTCACATCTGTTTGGATGGGATCCTGGTGGGAAGATCTGGTTAGGCGTCTCCTTGAGGAACCCTGTCCACTGGTCAGTCTCCCTTCAGACTGTGGACAACACAACTTCAGATCACCTGGAAAACTGAAGACAGCACGTCACTGCCTTCCAAAATCCTTTCCATCAATCTTTCTGAAGCTTAGGTAGGTAATGGAATTATTCAGGATATGTGGACAATAATGGGCAGCAAAAGATAAATCTTACTTATTCATTTGCAAAATTTTCCCCAAATATTAAGAAACAAGAAAGGAACCAAGTTTATGTTTTTACAAGAAAGCTGAAAATAAGGCAGTGTAGAGAATCTTTATGCATGCGCGCGCACGTGTGTGTGTGTGTGTGTTTCCTTTGAATCACTGTTTAATATATCTCAGCTTTGAAGTAAGTTGACCTTCTGATACTCCTGCCTCCACATCCAGAGAGCTAGGACTAAAGTTGGGTATCACATCTGGTGTGTATGGTGCTATGGAACCAAACCCCAAGGCTCCATGTATCTTAGGAGAGCATCCTATCAACCCCACCCAACCCCAACCCCACTCACTTTGCCCTTCAGGAAGACAGTCTAAAACATGAAGTCATGAGCCACTGGGGTTTTACACTAGTGTAGTTTTGAAGGTGTTGTTTAAAATGGAAGGAGAAAAAAAAGCCAACGAAGTCTGTGATAATGAATATCACACCAAATTATGTTTTAAAATTCTAGTATCAGAAAATCACAAACTGAGGAGTGAACCATATTTTATTGATTGCTTGATCTGCATTTATAATTTTGTTCTTCATTTCAATTGTATGCTTTTTAAAAATATTTATTTATTTATTTATTATGTATACAATATTCTGTCTGT
>LOEQ01005132.1:134835-146815 GCA_001685075.1 Bramus lutescens
AGCCGTGCGGGAGCCGGGCAGGACGAAAGCAGGCCTGCTCCCCTTTTCACTACAGTCCACCAATTATCAGCCTCCCCCCTCCGCATATCTCTGAACAACAGATTACGTGACTATGTGGCCCAAGCAGAGCCACATATAGGATATAGAAAGGTGTGACCCTGACTGAGTAGGTCATACTGAGAAGGTGACACTGGTGTACAACAGAGGAATCATCTACCTCTCTAAGCCTCCGTTTCTTTCACTGTAATAGATGCCTCTCCCATAGAGATATGTGAAGATCTGAGAGGTCAATGTTACTTTAGCCTTTATCTGTTTGTGGTTTAGTCAGCATCTAAAAATGGTGATGCCTCTTCCATGGGACTGGAGAGATGGCTCAGTGCTTAAGTACCCTTGCTACTCTTTCAGAGAACCTGAGCTCAGTTTCCAGCACCCACATAGGTGGCTCCCTACTGCCTATAACTCCAGTTTTGAGGGATCTGATGCCTCTTCCAGCCTCCAGAGACGCTGCACATATGTGATGGTCACTCACACAGACACATAGATAAAACATAAATACAAACAAAGAAACCTTAAAAACCTAGAATTCCCCAGTTCTTAACTACCCTCCTTTCATGAGAATTATGGAAATGTATTCAAAATCCAAGAACTACCATAGCTATTGTCACAGAAACAAACAAACAAACTCCATGGAAAACTGAAGTCAAATTGTTGTTTATTCAAATGGAAAAATCAAGAGTGAGGAAAAATCCTTGTCCAATAACTGGAGACATTAGAAGTGATTTCCATGGCAAAACACCTGAAACTTCATTGCTCGTGTTATGCCTAGATTGTGAAGTCCCCCAAAAACCAACAAGGAGACTGAGTCCTGTATGCAAAGGCAACGAACCTTTATTCAAGTTTGAACTGGACTCTCTGTGTGTCCAATTGGCGTGATCAGAGAGCCTCTAGTTCAGTTGGAGTGGGTTTTTTTTTTAATCACAGCAGAGGTTGGGTTGAGGGATTTAGAAGGTTCAGGACCCCTGACTGCCTGACATTTGTCTGGGGGTGTACTGGTGTAAAGGGGATGGGTGTGTATGCTGGGTTAAGGGACATCAAATGATCCTAACTACAATGATTGGAATGTTAGTTTTGTTTTGTTTTGTTTTTTCTTTTTGGAACATTAGGGACTTTCCCCTTGGATGGTCCATTCCTGGGTGGTGTCTAGGTGGTCTCTGTTGAGTCCATTGTGGCTAGGCCCTATACTCTGCTACCATTATTTCTTTAAAATATTTTAAAAAGATTTATTTATCTAATTTATTTCTATGTGTGTTTTCTTTCTGTGTGCCTGGTATCCATGGAGGTCAGAAGAGGGAGTTGAATCCCCTAGAACTGGAGTTGTGGACAGTTGTAAACAGTTATGTGGATACTAGGAACTGAACCCATGTCTACTGCAAGAGCAATAAGTACTAAGTGCTCTTAACTTATAAACCATCTCTCTAGCTTCTGCCATAATTTAGTGTGGTGCTTTAAGAACACTGGATCCTTCCTCATCTTTATTTTCACCTCAGCCCAGCATCTTTGGGTGGGATCAGTTCTTTCCTGCTTCCACCCTTGGGGTTTCCTACCTGAGCCCTTGAAGATGCCAGATAAACCAGCACAAGGATAATTACTCCACCA
Organism: Bramus lutescens; assembly: GCA_001685075.1. Lineage (NCBI taxonomy): Eukaryota > Metazoa > Chordata > Mammalia > Rodentia > Cricetidae > Bramus > Bramus lutescens. The sequence goes on from LOEQ01005132.1 coordinate 136,492, forward strand.
GCCAACCATAGGAGAATCAAGTCATAAAATGACAAGATACAAATTTAAGATGTAATTGCCCTTCACCATTTTGCCTCAATTCTTGGCTATCATCCTAATTCTCTTTACCTTTTCTCTTACATCTTTGTATTTCAAGCAAGTTACTTCATATTCATTTACAATTAGTGAAATCCCAAGGGATTTATTTTGGGGCCTGGGCCTCACATAAATTTGAGGAAGGCATATTTATGGTCTATGTGCCTGTCTTCATTCCTTAAACTTTCAATTTACCTCTCCTTTGGTTAGAGTTAGTTCCTAGGCTTTATCCTCATTTCCACAGAATGGTCATTGCTAAGAGACTAGCAATAACTCCTGGCTGCCACTGTAGGTAGACTCAACCAAAAACACAAATATGTTCACAGGGCATGGGAGAGAAATGCTTGCAGGATCCTGCAGATAGAACTAAACTCAGGAGGCCACGGTCTTTCATTCATTCATGTGAGTATACACATACATGTGCATATACACACCAAACAACAGGAAATGGCACTTCTCAGTCATTAATGAGCAAACACAATCTACACAGGATGCTTGTTTGTTCTAGTCTTAGAACATAGAAAGATTGCAGGCACTACTGGAGCCTATTGACCCTCAGTGTCAAACAATGAGTGGAGAAACTGGAAGGATCTGCAAACCAAGATTCTCAGCCTTTGACTGCTGTACACAAGACTTCTTAGAGTTGGGTTTTTTTTTTGTAAGAACAAGCACTTTGTATGTCACTTCTACTATTTTAGTCAAATATGTGAGGCGGGAGTGACTCTATCCAGGGAAAGATGAGCAAATTGCTGCAGTCTATCATGGTTGTTAACTTGTGAAAGTGAACAAGTGAATAAATACTTTATTGGTAGAATGAGATAGTCCTATTCATGGTTTGATGTTTGCATTTTTTTACCCCATAAGCCTCAGGAACCATGTGTTATAAGAATCCAGAATCACACATTCCTTCATCTGGAGAAAGATATGAAAAGAAAAATATATTGTGTTCTCAAGAACTGTAAGCGAGCAGGGTACTACTAAAATATATGAGGCTAGCCTTGAAGATGTGTTAGCTCTCTGAAGCATGGATAACTCACTTTAATGACTACCAGCATAATTCACAGGCTGATTGTCAATTCCTCCTTTGCATGGGTCAGCATTCCATCACTGAGACAAGGCACCCAAGGTAGCGAAGTTTAGTATGGCTCATGGCTTCAGAGATTTGCATCTATGGTAACTTTGTCTTGCTGCTTTGGGCCTACAAAAATATGTTACTGGAAGAAGGAGAGAGAAAACACAGACGAGAGAAAAAGAGAGAGGATAAAGAGATGGAGACAGGGTAGATGGAGTTGGAGTTAATTTTGCCCTCTAAGGGTTTGTCTCCAGTGATCTAACTTCCACCTTCTTCTCACTAGGGCTCACCTCTGCAAGCTCCTTCCACCTCTCAGTAGAGCAATAGGCTGGTAATCAAGACTCTTGCGGGGGCGCACTCAATGTACTCTTGCCTCACATATTTTAGACTCTTTGTTTAGTATTTGCATTATGCAGTTGTCAGACAAGGCAACCCAAGGCAGGTCAACTAGATAGTCCTAAGGAGTTTTTAGTCCAGGGAGACTCCATACAACCAACTCAACCATACCAGTGCTAGATTTGTGTCTACATGCCAATCAGAGTCTGACAGTCTCTAGAGTTGGTTTCATTGGGTTTTTAGAGCTCACACCCAGTATTTTTATGATTTTCCCATAATCTATATACAGGCTCTTCTTATTGAAGGCTCTGAACTTAGCCTTGGTTCTATATCTGGCCTGGGAGACCCCTTCCTCAATATATTTCCTTTCTACGTGCTCAGACACTGAATAATGAGGGCAGCTCCATCACCTAGAGTTGAGCGCAGCTAGCATATTCAAGAACAGGCAAGGATGGTACTAGCTAGAAATTGGTGAATTGAGTAGAGAAAGTGCCTGTGGTGTGAATAATAGTTCGACCCCTGTTTTGGTGCACAGTGGAAAAAAATACAGGTATCAGGAAAGTAATGGGCCAACTATCAACAAAGGGAGCTGTTTTATTCTTGCAAAGGTTATGAATCATGCACAGATGGATTTAGAAACTTTTTCCCAACATGGGTGTAGGGAACAGACCCTCATGTATTCTTGTGTTGAGTGTTAATCACTAGAAATTTAGGGAGCATAACAGAACGATTCTCATATTTTAAAGGGACACTCACTTGGAGTATCCACTTGGTGAAACCCTTTAAAGATACTCATTTTTTAGAAAAGACTTTTTAAGGGGACGTGGGTTCAGCAGAAATCCTGGAAACATTTATCTTTATTATCAACAGGAGTTCCCACTAAGTCATGTGACAAACAAGCCAGTTTTGTATGTCAGTTCTAGCTCACATAAGAACAAGAATTCAAATACATTTAGTGTAAGTTTAACAAGAAGTTTGTACAGGCCATATAAAGGAAACCATAACTAAAAAAAATTGAGATGTCAATGTTTTCTATAACTCAAATCTCATTTTAGCAACAAATACAATTAGTTGCTTTTCTTAAAATGACAGGCTTGGTTTCAGACATCTAAGTGTATATGTCTGCCCCAAATGATCAAAATTCATCAGTTGTTATTTCAAGCAAAAATCGTGCCTCATAAAATTTGGACTTGTTCAGCCTACAATTCAAAAATTCTTGCAAGTATTTCCTCGAGATAACAATACTTCATTATGCAACACAAGCATTTTGTGCATAGTTTTCATTAGAAAGACACGTTAAATATTAAATAGGGCTGCAGTGGTTAGGGGCACTGGCTGCTCTTTCAGAGGAAACACCCCCATGGTGGCTCACAACTGTCTGTAAGTCCAGTTCTGGGAAATCAGTCACCCTCTTCTGACTTTTTTTTTATTTTTAACTTTCTTTTTATTTATTCTTTGTGTCTTTCTAGCCCACCCATCTCCCTCCCCAAAAATAAAACAAGCAAAAAAAAGGAAGAAGGGAAAAATTTCATTCCAGAAGCTGCAGTGTGACACAGTGAGTCACGCAGTAAACAGCTTTGCTCATGCATTTTTACAATCAGGGGTTCATTGCAAAGAACCACTGGTCTGGTTTGAGGAACGTGGTATCTGCTACACCGCTGTCTCTGGGCCCTCACTGGGACTCTTCCCAGACATCTTGGTGCTGCCGTATGTTGTAGAGATCCTGCAGTCCTTGGTCTGAAGGACACCACTACCGCCATGGTGATGGAGGGGGAGGACATCTCTCCCCTGCCCATTACACCACAAGACAGATGAGTAGTGAGAATTCTCCTGAGCTCAAAACCTTGAAGCTGGTACACCCATACCTCCACCAATAGGGCTGGTTCCATTGTACTGCCCAGGCAAAGTGCAAGGCCTGCTCTTCTGAGTGCTGCATCTGGGAAACCATACAATTTAATCAGCATTTAGATAAAGGCTAAAACTGTTGTTTTCTTTTTCAGTTGCTGCTTCCTTATAAGCCATGGCTATGCTAGTCAGCAACTGCAACCTCGCTGCTTGCTACCAGTTCAGCCTGAAGAGCCACAGCCTGAGGAAATTCTGTTCCCGCAGGCACCGACTCTGTCACAGCTACAACAGGAACTTATCTAAGTCTCTGCCCCTCTCAAGAGCTCAAGATTCAAAGGTTGAGGTAGAATTCTGCTCCCCAGAGAGGTTGAATAGCAAGCAACTCACCTAGTTCACCTCCTCGCCTCTTCCAAGAGTCCTCATGCAGCTTTCCCACCCTCCTTAAAAACCCTTCTCCACCTGGCTCCTCCCTACAACTTGTAGTCAGCTAACTGCTGATGCAGCCTCCTGTTCACAGGTGAATTTTATTTAAATTAAACAAATGTTCCAGAGCATAAACAAAAGTAACACACCTTAAACTAATATTCTCAACTTAAAACTACCATTTTATAACGTTATTATTTATATATATCAAACCAAAAAAATTAATGGTATCTTGTTAATAATGAGGCTTTAGTAAAATATCTAGAAATAATGAAAATATGTGAAGTTAAGAACTTATTCCAGCAATATTAATAAGGAAATATAATAGGGTAAAGTAAGCATCTTAAATCAACACATAATTAATTGTATGGCTAAAATGCAGTTGGGGAAAAACAAGCTTTTGCACACAAAACTTAACACACACAAACTTAATTTAATTCAGATAGCTCTAATATTCAAAGCACTATAAATAATAAAGCATGTTAAAAAGAAAACTTAGTTTGTAAGAGTATTTCTTGGTGTGCAAAAAGGCAATTGTGACCCTCAAGTAAAAGATCAAACTCTAAAAAAGTCATTGAGTGACTATAGAAAGAGTATTGTTGATACCGTAAATATAGAGACTAAAAGATCATAGTGAACTCAAGCTAAGAGAAAATCTTCATGATAAATTGAAGGCTGAATGTCTTTTCAATGATATAATGAGTGCCGACACACAAGGAAGAAAAAGCCAAATAATCTTTCAAAAATTGAAAAGATAATTTACAAAACAGATTTAATAGTAATAAAGGTGAAGAGTCAATTGATATCTTAAAGACAGACAGAAATCCACCTGATTTACAAAGATTACAATATCTACAATCAAGACACAAAGCAGTAAACACATCAATAGAAAATGAGCAAATAAAAAAAGTAGGTCAAATTAACAAGCAGGACAGACTGCCAAACACCCATCAGATAGAAGCAGGACAGAGAGGCTAACGTGTAAGTTCTCCATGTATGTATATTCTACCCCAAGTCTACCCTTTCTATTGTCTTTCCTCATAGACTTGCCCAAGTTTGGGGAGAAAAAGTCCACTTGGATTTGCCTGTCATTTCTACATAACTAAATCTATGCCTGGCTTAGCAGAGAGGGGGTAGATGGTGGAAGGGGAGAGAAAGACACACAGTGTAATTGCTTTATAGAGGGAAGTAAGAGAGTTCTGATTCACAGTGTGGGGAGGGAGCAGGGACTCCAAGGATAGCAGCGACATGGGAGCAATTCCCTACAGAGTGAGAACCCTACCCTAGGCATTCAGATTCTAAGACATACTTTAGTGTGTATGAGCACAATCAACAGACTCCAGAGAACAAGGAAAACAAGCATCACAGTAGTCACCCTGTGAACAGAGCAGAGAGGTAGCTCTCATTTTAAGAACCTTGGGGACTTTGCAAGACTTAGGAGCTTTCAGTGGAGAAGACATTTTGTTTACACTTCCATTTAGAGTATCTTAGGGGTTTAAAACAATACAAAAAAGACCAGGCAGTTTATAGAGCAAAAGCTATTTGGAAAACAGTTCTGAAGCCATAGAGTCCAAAGAGTAAGACAAAGCCATCATCCCATGGTAAAGGCCATCACATCACCACATCCTATCACGATAGGAAGGAGTGAGCAGGGTGCCAAAGTGAGTCTCTCTTCCCCAAAGACCACCAAAAAGTCCCACCTTCACACCCTCATCTCCAAACAACTGTCTATGAATTTGGGAATTATAATTCCAATGTATGAGCTTCTTCACACATCTCCAAACATGATGTAGAGTTGTAATTTAATCTCCTCCAGGACAAGAACAAGATGCACCCATGCAGCTCATTCAAATATATTTCAAGAGTGAGAGTCAGTTGGCCCGTGGAGTCCAGGAGATCTCAAGTGTTAAGGCAGGCACGGCCTGCTTTGTGAAACGTCATCTCAAAGCAAATAAATGGCTTGTTAATAGCAAAATATGGAATCTCTTGCAGTCTATAATCATTGCTTTGTTGGTGCGTTGTTAATCGCCATGGGGAGAAATAACCACCAGAAAATAACCACATTTATTCAGGAAGACTGTGTGACACTATATACTAGAGACTGAGTGTGATCCCTCACTAGTGATCTCAATCCTCAATCTACACTCAGAAGTCTTCTGTGTTGACAAAAGAAAACCAATGCCCTGAAAATTACTTACGATGCCAAAAAGAGTTTGGGAACTGTATATCCATTCACAGGGAACTACATAAATACACACTAGGAAAATCATAGTACATATGCACAATTGAATACTCCGAAGGACTGAAAGCAATTTTTGAGGCCCAAATCATTAGCCATTAAGGAAAGCAAATCAAAATGACAATTTGATACCCTTCAATACCCTCCAGGGTAACTATAATAACAGAACAAGTGGAAAAGAGAAAAACTGGAAACACAAATCATGCAGCTACCATGGAACTGTTTTGATATTTTTTCCAAAAGCTCAGCAGAGTTGTCAAGTGAACTTGCAATTCCACTATTAGGCTTAGGAAAGCATCTGGGTGCATGAAAGTGTACGCATGTGTCTGTAACAGTACCATTCATCTAGCCAAAAGAGGAAGTGGTAAAAATACCCACCAACTAATAAATTAATTGGGTTATACTAGTATGATAGGACATTATTCAGCTACATAAAGGGAATGGGAATATTTCAAAAAAATCACAGTTGGAATGGATACAGAGAATATTGAGTTAAATTTTAAAAAAAGGGTCAGGTACCAGAAGTCACATATTATACAATGTCATGAATACTGAATACCTATCACTCACAAAAATGTACATACACTCGGGTTTGTAGCAGTGCTCTGTGATCATTGGCAATCCTTGACATTCTACGGTAATCCTTGGTATACCCTGGCAATCCTTGGCATTCCCTAGCTGTCCTTGGCATGACCAGGCTTGTGACTGGATTACTCCAGTTCTGCATCTGTTTACATCAGCCGGTCTCCTCTGTATCATCTCGTCTTTCACATGCTACTGATACAGGCCCAGTATGATCAAGAATTCTCTCCCTTGATGTCTTTAATGTAACCTGAAGATCTTTTTTTTCCTGTATAGTTGCACTCAGACCTCCACTGGACATGTTTGGTAGCATACCATCCATTATGCTATAGACCCACACTCAAATCTTTTAACAGATAGGTTTGAGAGGTATGAGCTCAAAAGGTGATTATTTCACATGCTTTACTATATCCTAAAATGATCAATTCATATTATTTTCCTCAGAGCAAACAGGAAATAACTTGTTGCTAATTAGTTTACTCAGAGGTTAAAAAAAATGTCATTTTCAAACACTGTTGGTAAAACATCCTTTGATGCAGTCTTTCAAGGATATTTGGAAATTTAATTATAAAAGTATTTTTATCCTTACGCAAAGGTGCATACTTGATAGTGCCTTTTTGTAGCATAGTTTGTGATGGCAAAAAATAAGAAAAATAATGATTTCTGAGATCTTTTTGTCCCTTGACAGTTTCCTCATAGAACTAGCATGAAAACTGACACAAGTCTATATGCTGCAAGCACCGAGAAGAAGGAAGGAACTCGTTTGTTGAAGATCAATGATGATAAAAAGTCATAATACATTCATTGCGAGACCAATGCAACAAGCTAAAAACAATACTTGTGATATAATGTCTCTTAAAATGATTGTTTTTTTTTTCACCAAAGCAAACAGATATAAGCAGTAATTCATTTCGAGCAATGGGATTAAAGAATCTTCTTGTTTTTTTTTCATTTTTACACTATAGGAACATTTTACAATGAACATTTATTATTTCTATTATAAAAGGGAAAACAACAAATTTTTTTTTAAAGAAAAGTGAGAGAAAGAATGAAAAATCCCACAGAGAGTGACATTGTTCCAGGCTGGGTCTTGGGCCAAGATTCTGGCTCTGCTGCACAGCAGTGGACAGGACCTCCCTCCGCTGGAGTTTGTGAATAGCTTGATTGACATTCTCTGCCCAAACTGGGCTTTCATGCATCTGGCATAGCTCAGTTGGGAACCCCCTTGAAATTTCCATGAAGGGGCCTGTTGGCTGTGTGTGTGGTTCTATTTCTTCATTTTCTGTTCAGCCACGGAGCCAAGAATGCTCTTGCTATGGAATCAATTTCCACTCTTCCCGCTGCTTCCTGGCTCTGTGACCTTTCGCAGGCTCCCTAAGTCAGGGCCAGTTTCTGAAAGATGAGGTTCAGAGGCACATTACATTTCTCCAGCAACACTGCACTGTCATTGATCCCCATAAACGTCAAACTAAACCTCTATCACATCTACGCCTCTTCTACAACTTTGCCCACATTTCCTGCTTGACAATTGCCAGTGGCCCTCAACGAGTGCTTTGTCATCCCCTTTGTGACATTTTAGAAATTAACAGAGGATGGGGGGGGGAAGTTTATCATGATAAGAGACTACTGGCTTTGACTGCATCCCTATCCTGGTTCCAGCAATGCATGAGTGCCAAAACGCACAAGAAAGGTTTAGGCAACAGAACAACAACAAACTGTTTTGTATCCCATCTAACTTTTCGATATTCCGGAGGTGATTTGTGTCAGTTAAAAAGGTGTTCATGTTATTGGAGCCTAGACGAGGCTTCCAATTTCACACAGCAACACCGTCCTTTACAAACTTCCCATTCCAGACTGTACTTTATAACTGGTTTTCAATCGCAGATGACTGCAGATTAGACAGGTCTTCCATCTGCCTTCCCATGGCTAGAAGCTGACTTAGCTAGTAGATGTGACTCCTTTCCTCTACTGCCATGTCCTCTAGAATGCCAATTCCTATGCATTTTCATCATGAAACTCTCGCTAACCTGCTGGAAATCATTTTCACCTTGTTTCTTTTTTAGTTTGCTTATGCATTGTATTGGGTTTTTAAAAAATGATGTGTAGGTTGACTGTATTAACCATCTATTTTTCATTCAGGCTTATAAAAGAAGTATGTTATAAATTATTTGTGATCAAATAGAGGGCATGGCAGCTTGATAAAGAGTCTAGGAAGTCATAAATATTTTCACTTGGAGCAAAATTCTGGAAGGGGCAAGTCTCATGTGGTGTCACGTGGCTTCAACAATTACAAGCTTTCGCTTGCACACTAGTGACACCGGCAAAAGTGCAAGTTCCTCACTCTCCCTCTTACTTTAGCATCGAGGATAACAGCCAACATCAGTTCCTCTAGATCCAGAACCAGGAAGGCAACAGGGTCCGGGATAACTCCTATGAAGAAGGGGTTTTCTTTAGTAAGAGAAATCAAATAATCTGGCTGTCCTTTTCCGTTTATCAAACCAGGAGGGAAAGAATGTGTCATAAGCCTGGAGGAGTGGTAGGGAAGAATCTAGCGATGTAAGGACACTAAGGGTAGACATTGTTGGTAGCTGGCTGACAGCAGAGTGAGCTGATCATGTGTGGGGAGAAAGCGTGGGAGCCCTCTGGTCACAGTACTGCATTGTTATGTTGGTGCGGCTGGTAGATCTGCATGCTGGTAGTGAACGCTGAATATTTGTTATACCGTTTCTTAAAGGAGTCATCCAGGCTCTGAGAGGAATAAGACAGGGACTTCCCCTTGTTTCTATGCTGATGAGCAAGAAGACAGAGGAGGGAGACGCTGATCATCACCCCAAGTAAATAATTTCTATTTTTCAATACTTTCTGCACATCTATTTTTGTGTTTATCAAGGGCTGTTGGAAAATCTCCGTTCACAGATTCACAAAAATACCCCCTAAAGAGAAGCTGACAGCACCATCTTCCAGAACAATCACAGTGAAGAAATGATTGTTTAGACCTCCTGATGGGCTTCGGGCTATAGGGAGCTTGCAGAAGTAAAAGGGCAACTGTGTAAACAAAGGACAGAGTGGATCATACGAAAATATTCATTCTGGTTCAGTTTATTTCAAATCAAAGCAGTTTGAAAAGCAAGACTTGTTTGAGGGGATGTGTAAAAATGGATGACTCGTGCCCCAAGAATAATGCCTTGTTTCATTACAGGGAGGAAGGATCCCTGACAAGAATAATAAAAGTAATTCTAAAAGAGGAAGTTAATATGAAATAAGAAGATATTCTGTACAAGTAAGTGAAAATTTACCAAGATTGAAAATCCTACAGCTGGATTGCATCAGGTGTCCTCCAGAAACCGAATCTAAGGCACACTTTGAGGTAGAAGATTATGAGTATCTGCCATGTCACCAGATCTGTTATATATATGTCCATGTGTGTACATTGTCCACATGTGTGAACACACATGTGCACATAAACACACACACACAAACATAGATCCACATACAGTGTATGCATTTATATGGGACATATTCAGATATAACTGATAAGGATAGATAAATATAGGTATTCATTCATTCTCAATAACTCTACCATTGTTTCTGCTCCATTCTCATTCCCTTTAGTTATTTTATATTTATAAGTTTTTTTCCCAATACTACTGTACCATTTTGTTATCTAAGAGCACATTACTCATGCATCCACTGAATTTTTTGTGATTTTTTTACGTCTGGTCACTTTTTTTGTGTTTTTTTTTGTTTTTTTT
>LOEQ01005133.1:5451-17810 GCA_001685075.1 Bramus lutescens
TTACAGAACCTAGGACCACTAGCCTAGGGATGGCACCATCTCTAATGGGCAGGGCACTCCCCAGGATTCACTAATTAAGAAAGTGTCCTATAGCCTGCCTACAGTCGGTTCTTACGGAGGCATTTTCTCAATTGAGGCTCCCTCCTTTTAGATAACTCTAGCTTGCGTCAAGTTGACACCAGACTAGGTAGCACATGCAGAAAATGGCACTTGGAGTTCTGTTAACAGGGTTCTGCAACTACTCTCTGTTTGAACTTTAGTAAGCCAGGTAGTAAAAACAGAGCTAACTGTTCCCAGAGCACAGCTTTCCCTAGATGGCTTAGCAAGAAGGTAGCCCTGTGGGCCCCTCAGCCTTGCTGCGGGTGAGCAGGGCAAGGACTTCCCATGTCACATTGTCTGAGGGAGCTCTGATCGCTACTGCTGCAAAAGCAGCTTACAATGGAACCCCTTTTGATAACCTTCTTCTTCTGCCCCTCATAATCAAAAGATTCTATGTCACTTTGGGAAGGAGAGCAAGATAACAATTGAAGCCCGAAGCTAAATATATCTCCCTTTACTGATCAAGTATCTGAGTGTCTTTTATATATCCAGTAATTAAACTGTGCTTTGTGGGTAGGACAGATAAGTTGTCATCTCTGAAAACGTAAAACATGACTGGCAGATAAACATTATAGAAGATACCTAGGATCAAGCCTAGCAACAAGGCTTCTTCACGTGCAGGGATAGGACACCATGGAGTTGAGAACTCAGCACACCGTGGAGTTGAGAACTCAGCATACACGGCAGGAAGATAGGCATGGCTAATCTAAGAGAGATGACAGCCTCATTTTCAGTGGCTGTGAACTTGCCTTGTTAGTGAGGAAAACCACACCCTGGATATAGTCACCTAAACGCAGAATCACAGTCTCTAGGCTTCTCTTCTGCTCGTTACCTTATTATTTGTGTGTTCATGTTTCTTTCTGAAAAGTCACTTGTAGAGTTTGAAAAACTTAAGTTCCCCAGTTAACTGAGCTTCCCTGTAGCTGAAATGGTGCAACTTTAGCTAAGCTTCCAATTTTATTCTGAAAACATGTCACTGAGAGCTGATGCTGACGTTCATGGAAAGAAACAATTTTCAGTAGTTAATCCTTTTCTCAGGAGCCTCTGATTCACTATTTTGGTAATTTTTGTCATTTTCCCAGATTGAGGGGGTAGTTAGCAGTCAGAGTGTGGGATGCTCCTGGTCTTCCCATGCTAGTTCTCAAGTGCTGGTCCATCCCATTACTCCTGGAATGAGGAAGGAAGTTGAAATGTTTTGAGTGTGCACGTTCTGGTAAGAATTTGAAAACTCGGACCTAAAGATGCTTCCTTGTCTTGTCTAGCACTGCTTCTCCCATGGACTGTCTGGATGCAGTGTGAGAAACATGTGCCTACTTTCTATCAAGACACCTGGCAAATAAATATGGCAGCAAAGTTTAACCCAGAGATGCAGTTCCAAAGCACACAGGGTTATCATCCTGGTCCAAGGCAGTGCGGGTGTGCCATGTTGCTCTCTGTAGCCTCACTTACCGTTTTCATTCCTACTTCTTGGGATTAGATTTTTTTTCTTTTTATCTGCTTTCAAGACTTAGGTCAAATGTCATCTTCCTTCATGGCCCCTTTCTTAATCGGAGTTTTCTTCACTCCTCAAACCATTGGCATGGACCTCTATTAAGCAAGTCTATTGTAATTTTTGGTACAATGTAAGGACCATTGTGCCTCTTTCATGATGGTGGATTCTGAATGGTCAGTAAATGTGCATTGCTAAATGAAGTCATATAGTGTTTGTGAAGTGGAGAGGGTTTCTGTTACAGATTCCTGGGCTCCAAAGCAGGTCTACTGGGATACAGTCCCTGGGACTGTGATGCTGGACTCTCTATGTCCACAGGTTCACATATGCTGGTTATGTACATGGCTATGATGCTGCTTACACACATGGCTATGATGCTGCTTACATACATGGTTATGATGCTGGTTCTATTCTCAGTTATGATGCTGGTTATATATACAGTTATGATGCTGATTACATACATGGTTATGAAGCTGGTTATGTACAAGGTTATGATGCTGGTTATGTATATGGCTATGATGCTAGTTACGTACATCGTTGATGTTGGTTATATATACTGTTATGATTCTGGTTATATACACAGTTATGATGCTGGTTACATACATGGTTATGATGCTGGTTATGTACAAGGTTATGATACTGGTTATTTACATGGTTATGATGCTGGTTATGTATACAGTTATGATAGTTATGTACATCATTATGATTCTGGTTATATACATGGTTATGATGCTGGTTATGTATCCTAAAACCTGTAGGCTTAATGAGCAAATGCCTGTGACTAAGCAGAGTTTCTAACAGGTTGATTGCGACTGATTTTTATGCTAGAATTTCTACCCACAGACTCTATAGCCTTTGGGAAATGGAGACATAATCAATTTAAGTCTTTGTGAGTCTGTCTTTTAAATTAGAAAGTTCATTTAGAAAATTTAAAATCTTTGAGAGAAGTTTGAAGTACATTGCTCAAACGATGATTGGTTTTCAAGTCAAGGTTAGTCTTGAGCTAAGTAGGTTCAATTTCCATACTTCATTTACAGCATTTTGTTGTGGGTATGTCACTTGTGGGGTTTATTGCTTCCTCATGCAGGGCATCCCCAGTCCTGAGCTTCTCATCCTTCTCTGACACTATATCTGTGACCTTGACAAGACTTTGTAATAAACTCAAGTAAAACAGAATGAAATCCCTTGATTGCCATTTGCAAAGTAGCTAAGTCACAATGTATGTTTCATAAACCAAACAATACTTTTAAGTAGACAGTTATACTGGTATAATAAAATGATATCAATATATAATTTTTATAATTTAATCTAACACATGTGGAAACAATGAGATATGATATTATTTGAAACTATATATCTTGAAGGGTCTTTTTGTTTCTACTTTTATTTTAAATAGTATCTCCCCATGTGACGATCTAGTCAAGGTTGGCCTGAAACTTGTGATCCTCCTGCCTCAGCTCTGAATGCTGGGATTACAGACATGAAACAATAGGCCAGACCTGGATTTATTTTCAATAACAATGAAGAAGAAATAACAGGGAAAAGTACAGTCCTAATATATGTTTAGAAGCTGTTATTTCTCCCTGCTCAATGTAACTTTGTTGATATAACACACATTGCTGTCTAGATGGTGTGACCTAATTTTAGTATCTGAGATTTTAAATTATTATTATTATTATTGTTGTTGTTGTTGTTGTTGTTGGGGTGTGGTGGGCATGAGTATTCCATGGCACATGTGTGGAAGTCGAGGACACCTTGTGAATGTAGTGTTTCTCTTTCCACTATAGGTTCCGGGATTTGAACTCAGCATGTATAGCTTGTGTGCCAAGTGCTTTTACCTGTTAAGCTTTCTTCCTATCTCTGTGTGAGACTCTTTTAGAAGAAGCTTATGGTAGGTTATTTCTAGAACCAAGCCCTTGCTATTTCCAAGTCCTTATTTTACTCAATCCTCTCCCCAAACAATGTGAAATTTTGCTGTGGCTGATCTAGATTTTCCTCTCAACGGGAATCTAGCTGGTTTTGTTCATCCTAGAAATGAACAATGTTCTATATTAATAAAAAGTTGTATTTTTCCTGCAGTTTACTTCTGAATATGCTTGTAATATTTCTGGTAAATAGAGCTTCCAGGGGAGATGGCAAATGAATTCAATCTTGTGTGCTAACTCTGCTCACTCGTTACTGAGTGCTGGCTCCCTGGGCTGTGTCAGGGAGGATTCAGAGGACACCAGCAGGCTTTGCGGAAAACAGTTGACTTTGGAAACGAAGTGAATCAATGCTATCTGGTGTTGCACACTGCTACTGCTCTGCCTTAGCGTCCTTGATACACTATCTTTTATAAGTTTGTTACAAGCAGTTTTAGCGTATTATTTTTAAATTAGCTGACAAGGCACTGGGACTCCAGGGTCTGTTGCATCCTTTTGTTACTGTGGCTCAGGACGCAGTCATCTGCTTTCAACATTGGGCATGGTAGGGCAACATGTGGATGGCTGAGCCTGCAGGATGACTAGTTTTGTCTGTTGAATGATGACCAGGGTACTTCCTCATTCCACTCAGCCATCTCCTTCTTCTCTCATTTGGATTTAGAGACTCCAGCTTTCTGAGTGCCTGAAATCCGGCAGTAAAGGCTGTCATTACATATAGTTGTCCATGATGTTTAGGTAGGCTCACAGAGGGTGATAATTAATTGCACCTTTCTTTGAGTTCTCTTGTTATCTCATTTTATTTTTTATGATTTAATATTTGGATTTTTATATGTATTTCTATATAATCAGTTTTAAAAGCACTTGTTTTACCATTGATTACTATAAAATGTGACTTTGTTCTTTGTGTGTCAACATTTTCATTACAGTAGATATTTGCTGCTTGATGGACAGGTTGGAGAAATGAACCTACATATCTATGGATTTAATTACTTTTATAATCTTGAAGTGGTAATATAAATAAGAAAAATATGAAACTCAACCTATTTCACCAGTATAATTAATGAAAGAATAATTTTTTACCCAGTTATTATAACATTCTCCAAAATTTTTTAAGTGAAGGGACAGGAAACATATAATTTTGGCTACATTGCCTCTAATAACTGCTCAGTGAGTTTTAGAAGTGGACACTATTTCTGCATACTGACAGATAATTTGTTTCTTTAATTAGGAATGAATGTTGAACAGAAATAGGCAATCAGTGTAACTTGCAGTGTGGCTGGGCAGACAACTCCTTTAGTAAGATGTTAAAGGCAGTGGTGTGCCTATTGGGAAAGGTGAAGGAGAGTTCCTCAAGGTGCCTGGCCTGCAGTCTAGTGACTAAGCAAGCTGCTTCAGGTTCAGGGAGAGTCTCCATCTCAGACTGCAAGGCAGAAAATGACTGACGAATATTCCTGATGTGGACCTCTGGCTTCTACACACACACACACACACACACACACACACACACCCCAATGAGCTTGAATGTGTGATAGTCTATGTAATGTATCTAAACAGGAAAACAAATCAGCATGTCTTAATAGTTGACTCAAGATGGATTTTGTAGTGGAGAAAAATATTTCTATTAATTTACTTGTTGAACCAATGAAGTGAGAGACTTGTGGTGTTTCAAAGGAGTATGGCCAATCTCTTGAGGGAGCAATTGGTTAACTCGCTTTCTTACTGCCTCAATGTACTTGTTCAATCAGTTTTAATTTTGTGCCACAAAAATGTGAACAGAAGTTTTTGAAAAGCCAAAAGTCACAGCAAGACAAAGCCTCAAGAGTAGAGCTATAGAGGGACAGTTTCTAGAAATGAGGAAAGAACAGAGCTGATCTTTATGTAGGATATTTATGATACGTATATATGATGTCTATGTTAAAACAAGCAGACTTATTGCGAAAGCACTGTCTATAGACTTTGCCACTTCTTCCATTTGTCTGGCTAGGATGCTTTGCTGAGTTGTCTAAGAAATATCTGAAGTGCTTCTGACAGACGAGACTGAATGCTCCATTGACTATATTTAGCCCCAAATCTTGCCATACTTAATTGTATAAAGTCTTTTCAAAGGCACAGATCTAACGAATGGTATAAAGTTAGGAAAAAACAAAACTTAAACTTAGCATTGCTTTCTTTCAATGAAGGCGGTACATGGGTTTCATGCATGAGGACATGCCCAGCAGCTCCCAGTGCAGAGGGAATGCTGTGATTTTACCATGCAATTATTGTATGCTCGTATCATTTATTTCTCACGTGGGGAAAATGGTCTAAACCTGCTGTTTTCAACAGAATTGTCAGCGGCATTTCCTCAGAGATTTTTCAGACTGTGTATGTGCCCACTAAAAGATGCTAGTTTGCATCTTCACAGGGGACTAAGTCCTTTCTGGTTTTTTTTTTTTAAATATATCCTCAGTACATTAGTAAAATTTCTGTCGTTTGAGAAGTAAGCCCCCAGCTCCTGCTGCTTTACTTCCATACCTACCCTTTAATACGGCTGTCTACGATACTGATTAGTTCCAGGCCCCTCTGACCACAGTGCAAGTGTAACTGGAGTTTTTAGGCCATGTGACTGGCTCTGACAATCCTAACAAGCCAGGCTCAGCTATCCACTCAACATGCCAGTCTAAAGAGACAAGTAATACTGCAAAGCAGAGAAAAATAATATGTTAAGCATGGCTGCATTGGCAAGGGAACACATAAAGATTCCAGTGACCTCCCCACTCACACCCCAGATCTATCTTTGGGGTCCTCATGAGGTTCAGAGGTTCAGGTGCAAATACAGAACAAGAGATAGGCTTAACTAAGCACTCCTCATCAAAATATTGTCTGCCCATCATTGACTCATCTGAGCTGTGTGGAATCTCCTCCTGGGTGTAGGATAGGAAAGGGCAGATACTTATCACAATTTAACTTTTGTATATACAACTCTTCAATTGCCAGTGTGGTAAGAATATTAAAATATTTTGAGTATTAGTTTGGGTTTTGGCTTTTTCATGTAGCGTTGGTTGTTCATTGATTCACTATGTAGCCTAGCATGGCCTTGAAATCCTGGTTCTCCTGCCTTCTTGTCTCAAGTGTTGGGGTCTTGACCTAACTGTTGAACTTCATCTCTTTATCTTTGTGTCTCCCACTTTCCTCCTCTGCACTGCTCTTACCCAAACAAAGCCTCCCTAGTTCCAAACCACTTCAGATGAGCTCAATCAGGAGCAAACCGGGAGAAGTCCCTCTTAGCATCCCTCCTGTTGGAGTGTGTTGACAGTTGACATGTTTCTGTCACTGTGAAGAATTTCTAATAGATTTGATTCAACCTTTCATTCTCCAATTTATAGTGTGTTTGTTGTACCTGTTTCTCATTTCACTGGACTGCTTATAGATCTCTCACTTAATAAAATACAATAATCTAGAGGCAAGAACACAGGCATTTATATATAGTCTCTTACACTACATCCTTTCTTCGGCTTCCAATGGACTTAGTGGGTTTTTTTTTGAAGAAATAGTTGGAAGACTATCAGATAACCATACAATTATAAGTTCTCATCGAACACCAACTGAATCTTATTCACCACTGTACCATGCCTATCTGATAGTCTAATATCTTGCATAGAAAGTGTTTAATGATTGCTTACACCAGGTTGTTGAAGAAAGGAGTGCATTTCATATTATTGGGAGCTGTGAGTGAAAGACAGAAGGCAGGAACAAATACAGTCTCAGCTGAGTTTTTAAAAAGTCAGTTATAAACAGGCAAGATGAAGGAGATGGGGCTGGGTGAAGGCCTTTGATGAGGTTATCCATTTACATTTTAGGGTTTGTAGAACTAATTTCACGATGGTTTTGTAGGTGCTGGGACTGAGTTTATCTGCTTGTGAGTCCTTATGATTCAGAGGCGCATTTTCACTCTGGTCACCCTTGATGACATCACCTTAGGAGGTCATCTGTAGTTTCTGTGTTGCCTGGTCCCATGTGCTAACGCTCAGACTTTGATTCTGTCTTCTGTTTAAACTCTCTTGGAGACTCTGCAAAGCTCAGATTGCCGTGAAGTACAATTTGAATTATTCATTGATTTAAACAGATTTCTGAAAATAGTTTAAAGCCTGTGGGGAACTGTGAATTTGAAAGAGAGCAAGGAGGACTTGATGGGAAGGCTTTGGGGGAAGAAAGGGAAGGGGAAATCATGCGATTATATTATAATCTCAAAAACTAAACTAAAAAAGATGAAAGGAAAACAATAACCTGCTAATGAGGCATTCCTGTTATAGGCTTGTTTTTTTGGTTTCTTGAGAATAGGTGTGATTTTTTATTGGTAAAGGATGTATAGTAACTGAGGAAACTTAAAAATCTAAGCAAATGACCCTCCTGTACAGGTTTTATTTTGCAATGTGAAGATATTGAGCTTGCAGTGGCTGAAATTGCAGCGGATTTCCCAAAAGCTAATGGACAAAGAAATTAAAAGTTGGAAATTACTTAAGTACTTAACGTGTACTTGGAGTGCCTGGGAGGCAGCCTCTGCTGAAGTGATGCTCGGGCAAGTCTTCAGTTTTCTCATGTGTGCTGGTTTGTGGACCAGCCATAGTCATCAGCATTTGCCTCCTGGAACAGACATGCTTCGTGCATTGACTCTGAGGGGAGCAGAAATCTCACAGACGACTAATTTAACAAATTTTGTAAAATACACAGAAGCTCATTGCCATTCAACTGTTGGCAAGTTCAAACACGGTGACTGTATTTAGAGTGGGCAGGAAGAGAGATTGAGAAAAATGGTATGAAATCTCCATGGTCTAACATAATAAGGGGAACATGTGAGAAGCAGAGAAAGAGTTCAGAGCTGGACAGGCATGGCTTTGATTACAGCTCATGTATTCAACTGGGTCCTGATCTCTGCTTTTGTATGTAAGTGGGGTAGAAAGTCTTTCTCATATAGTTGCTACTCGAACTGTGTGATGTAATATCAACAAAATGTTTTGAAAGCACCTGCTACTTAGCACAGAACTCATTTGTGTTACCATTCAACTGAGGCAGGAGAACAGTGACTCACAAAATGAAGACAGTGAAGAATCAAAGATCAGCCATGTTATAGAAAAGTTCTACACAACCACTATAAAAATACATAGAAAACTCAAGCCAAATTGTGTTGAAAAGAATGGAAAACACACACACACACACACACACACACACACAGTGTGTTTTCATTCCAATCCATGTTCTGATGATTTAGATAATATTTAAATAAGATGAAGTTCTCTCTTGTTGTTGTGTTAATTCCATTCCTCTTAGCAGGTCTGTGGCCCTTTGCCTGGGGTTTCTTCACCCGTGGTCCAAGCAAACCCACTTCCCCACTTCCAGAAAGGCTGACCTTGGGGAGCACATTACCATGCCCTGGTGTGTGGAGCTTGATCCATGGCCTCATTGCCTGCTCCCACAGTGACTCCAGCCATTGTCTAATGGTGCGTGGTTCTCCATTTGCCAGATCCTGGGGTTCTTTGTGCCCCCTTGGGGGTCATTTTCAAGTCAGCAGCTTCTTTGGTCAGATCTTTCCCCCATATGTTCATAGGTTTTAGCCCTGTGCTCACATTGCACAGCTGTGGTTGTGTGGGTCCAGTCGGGACTTGTCTTGGAGCCTGGGTTTCCAGAATGAGCTCCAATTTTGGGGGTGGGGATGGTGCATGTTCCATTTAGGTTCCTCTCATAGTGCAGCTGGGGGTCAATCATGACATCTCACAGAGAACCCATGAACTTTCTTATCATGTTTTCAGGAAGCTTCTCGGCCGTTTAAAACTTCACACAGGCACACAGGAATTTGGAGGGCAGTGTGCTGAGCATGGGAACTGTTTATCATGGTGGCTGCCTCTCCCCAGTGCTTTTCTCTTCTAGTGTGTGCTGGGCGATGGTCTAGATACTTCATGTTTACTCCCCAGAATAAATATTCTGTGTGGAGCATTCGCGCATCATCCTATGTTTTCTAACACATCGCTTTTGTTTTCTATCAGAGGATGGGTGAAGCATGGAGGACTTAGGATGAACAGCCAGGAAATGCCCACGCTGGTTGATGCTTCCCAAGTCTGTGACATCATGAGAGTGCTAGGCTGTTTCTTTGATGCTAAAATTCCACTTAAATCATTCATTAATTTGATTAGAATCTCATCTCTTTAATCAGTCGCTTGATGATTATTTAGTTTCCACCAAGTGTTCTTAATTACAAGCAACAGTTATGACTGTGTTGTAATAGGCATTGCACATAATATATAGTTATATAATTGAGAAGGATGCCAATGTGGGCACTTTTTTTTTCAAAATATATCTGTTTGGCATTCTATCAGTTTAGGTATAGGTTGGAATATCCAAAGGAATGCACATTTTTTAAACTGTGATGTAATGCCAATGAAAGGCTTTGAAGGCTCCTTCGACAACACATAACTCATCTTCACATCAATCCAGCTGTGATAGGACAGTGGCTCACACTGTAAAGGCAGTGAAGACTAACATCTGCCATCTTTTTTTAGAAATGGCATCTCATTTCGACTCTGGGAGATGCACTCAGGTCCATCTCCAACTTGTTTTGTAACAGCATCAGTTTCCTCTCACAAGATTGCATTTTTCCCTTAAAATACACAAGCCCCTCACTCCAGGACATTATTTTTTTCCATAACGCTAACAAGATTTCACCATGAAATTGTGTTACCATGGCCACAAGAGTGAGCGCTCTCCCTCACCACTTTATTTGCTGTAACTCTCATTTTCTGCTGTGGCTCAGGGCACTTGTGCTTGTTATGTTCTGATCTCTGCCGCCAACACTGGATAGCTAGGCCTCTCCGTATTGACCTCCTTTTCCTCAGTCCACAGAGCAAATGGCTTCTTCTCAGAAAGCCTTGCTCTGAACCAACTCTGAAGGCACTTTCCCATACTCGATTTGAATATTTTTGAATATTTGAATATTTTCACTCTCCCCTCCTTCCTCTGTTTCTCTTCTGCACCTCCTCCCTTCCTTCCAGTGGTGCTAAGGGCACAGCTCAGGGACTTACACATCAGGAACTCTACTGTTGAGCTATGTGTTCTCTGTTCTTAATGCTACCTGAGAGTTATTGCTCCATCTTTGGAGATCACATCTCTCCCTTTCTCTGTAAAATAAACTCCTTGAAGTAAGGGCTTCTTCATTTCTGTATCCCACTCTTACATGATGCCGAGACACCGGTTGATATTTAACAAATGCTCAATAAGTACAGATTGAAAGGAAGAATAAATGTAACCTTCCCCCTTGATAGCAACGCTTTAGCTTAATGTAAGGCTTTCCCATCCATTCAGAGGTAGGCATCCTACCAACTAAGAGCGGTGTTGTTTGGTGTGCTTGGAAATGACAGAAAGCTGCACGTGGATTAAAGCCATGGGGCAAGCTATATGACTGTCCGAGATCCTGCTTGATAAAGAATGTTGTCTCATTGGCAGTGAGTTATAGTCAAAATGTTACCTGGCCCTCATGTACCTCAGCATAAAAGCAGCATGTAATTGCTAGATCCTGAATTTTATAAAATAATAAACAGTAGAAACCTAGAAAATATAGTAACCTTTACATATTTATCATAATTATAATAATTTTATTAAATTATTTTGTTGATTTAAAAAGTTTTATTACTTTATTCTCTTGCTTGGTTCTTATGTGCCAAATTAAATCTTCTGCAGAATAATTTAATTTTTCTCATTTTAGTATTCATTGTGATTTTTTACCTTTCTTCGTAGAATTTTTAAGTTATCCTCAATAAAGACTTTGTTTACAGCTCATTTCATTTTGTTTTCATTGACACAGACTGTCAATATAACATATTTATATTAAGTATAAAAATAAAAATTAGAAATCTGTTATAAAAATTTACCCCAAATGTGCATTTTTTATGTGTATCTTTTATTTTTTGTGACTGGATGCTTTATAGAAGAGCACCTGAATTTTGTAATTTCAGCTGGAGAATGAGTCTTGCTAATAATTGCTACTTGTTAGGATCTTGTTGAGGGTTAAGGAAATGGCTTATGTAAGCAGTGAGCGCAGCGCCAGACTTGGTAACAGAGTAGGAGTGGAATTTGTGCTTTGGGTTCCTGTTTTGTGCTGGCCACATAGGAGGGAGTGGGCAGCATTGAGAACAGCAGCAGGTAGGAGAGAAAGTTCCAGAAAAACAGAGTGCTGTGGGACAGTGTGAACCTAGAGCATGAGATCGGCACGGTTTGGAACTAGAGCCATGGTTTTCAGCCTTCCTAATGCTGTAACACTTTAGTACAGTTCCTCGCATTGGAGTGACCCCAATCATAAAGTTATTCTCGTTGCTGCTTTATAACTGTAATGTTGTAACTGTTATGACTCATAATGTAAATACCTGACATGCAGGATACGTGACCCCTGTGAAAGAACCTTTCAGTCCCTTGAGAAACACTGAGCTAGACGGACAGAAATGTGAAGACACCATGTGGTAAGTGGTGAGCACCAGGACAAACACTGTGGATTTCTGTAGGTAACAGGTTCCTCCTGGAGGTGTCTTGGGGACTGTAGGGGACTGCAGACCGTCAGACCCTGAATTTTTTGCAACCCTTTGCCTGTGAGAGTAAACAACTTTCTGTGCTTGCAGCTGCTCTGGGCTTGAGACCCTCATGAGTTCCTGATGGCAGGGGAGTGGTTTCTGGTGGGCTTGCAGCTGAAAAATCCTGAGACCTAGGGCATGGCCATTAGACAAGGAGAGGCCTATATAAGCTGCCCTGGAACACAAAACACAATAAAATGGGTGGGCATTCTTGTTTCAAGGATGACCCCTCTCTCTCTCTCTCTCTCTCTCTCTCTC